>JALIZH010025066.1:0-45370 GCA_030522465.1 Rhipicephalus appendiculatus | reverse complement strand
TAATCTGATCGTAATTACTTATAAAAAAGCTACTAGATTACCTTCGTAAGAATGACTGAATTTTCGAATTTCAACAATTACAACCAGAGTTTTTGCAGAAACATCGCCGAAGTGCAAAAAAAAAAAGGTGCAGGGGAAATCTGTGCTTTCACAACGCTGTCATCTGGCACGTGATATGTTTGCGAACGATGAGAAAGATCAGTATTTATTGGGAAAATTTGGGGGGCTCTGAAGAGTTCAACTCAAAAAAGTTATCCGCTTGCACACACACACACGCACACACGCACACACAAACACAGACACACACACACACACACACACGCACACACACGCACGCACGCACGCACGCACACACACACAAACACACACACACACACACACACACACACAAACACACACACACACACACACACACACACACACACACACACACACACACACACGAGAAGCGAACCGCGCCGCAAGAAAAGCCGAAGTGCAAACGCCGTCCGGCTCCTATCTCTATTTGCGTCTAATGGACCGCTCACGATAGCGGCAAAGCCTGCCGCAACGGCGCGATGCCGGAGAACGTCAGCCACCGCCGCCTGCACACCATGTGAATTGCCTGCCGCGTTGGTGGTTTAAAACCGGCCACCCATTACACAAGACACACACATTACTGCGCGTATTCGCCACTTTCAGCGACTGTAGAGGGCGCCACAAGATATCCAATATGGCTGCGCTGCGGTCATCACCCGTGCACATCCATGGAGTCGTCACTGCATGTGTTGTCAATGGTTGCTGCCGCTTGCTGGCTAGGATAATTTTCCACGGCATTGGACTTCCCATGAAGGAAGCAGCTCAAGCCTGAGTGCATAATGTGCGAGGCACACGGTATGATTTTGTGCGGGACTCTACGTGCAAGCTGCTGGTGCAGGAGGCGGAATGGTGATGTTTCATCGTACTGCGTCGTCAGATCGGGCGTCCGGCATGCCTAAAACTCGGCAGATCTTTCTCATCCGCCCGGCCCGGCGATCGCATGACCGTATCATAGCGGTAAGCAGCACGGGAGACAAGTAACATTGCGCCGCGGGTCTCACCGGTCACCATGGCCGAGGATGCCGAGACATTTGCTGGTATCGTCACTATCGGTGGCATGAAAAAGATGTGCTAAATTATTTTATTATGCGAACTAATTCCTATGCCAATCATGCGGTGCTTCCAGTGTGGCATTAATTCAAAGCAGCGCCGGCTTCGAGGCCAGTCGCGAGATCTAGAACCATGAAGCCCTTTAGCAGGCAAACAGCGACACCGAAGGCCGTCTCACCTAACCGGCTTGCTTTGCCTCCACCTTTGTTCTTCATATTGAGGTGCCAAGAAAACTGCTTGCGTATGTCAACGCATGGCAAAAAAGTGCAATCTCAATCGTGTAGCAAAACGAGCTCGCGCTCCATCGCGGACGGCAGCGGCGTCCGCCCAGCTCCGCCGCTCGCAGGTATCAGATGCGACAGGCTGCTGTGATGTGCTTTTCGCTCGCGAAGACATAATATTATTGACTGCCGTCTTGTGAATCAAGCAAAAAGCAAGAGCACTCGCCTGTTACCTCCTAGGATTACCCATTTTTCTGCCTCTAAAGTGTCGCGCTGCATGTTGACGCTGGTTCGGACGGCTGAATTTTGATGGGGACGAAATGCAAAAGAACATTCGCGTGCTTAGATTTAGGAAGAAGAAAAAAGAAGGAGGTGAGGTCGGCCTAGAAAGCGGGTTTATGGCCTGCTACTCCTCACGGGGGTAAGGGGGAAATAAAGAGAAAATCTTCCCAAAGGGAACCCTGATGGGATGCGAAGCAGCAGCGTTGCGCACGGGTGGCGTCACGGGTTGAACGGCGCTAACGCGGGTGGTGCGGTGAGCGCTGGAAGATTCGTTTGAAGCGATGGCTGGCGTAGGTATTGTCGTTGCACGTCAGGCGGCAGCTGCGGGCGCTCCATGTAATTAGTTTTATAGTATAAGTTGCACAGTTTTCGTTTTGTGTCACGACAATGTGTAAAATATAGTTCTTTTTGTAGACTCTTCTTTTGCCAGTAAATGTTTATCGTTCTGAGCCATTATTGGCTCATATTGCTCCACATTATCTGTAGAATGCAAATAACGATCAAGAAAGCGTATATAAGACATTTTAATGGACAAGAAAAATTGTAATGTGAGAAGCCTTGGAATGCTCAGACCATACTAATTGCTTATTTTAGGTTTGTAATAATTATATTAGGCGATATCAAATTTTAAAGTAGATACTTGCACTCTGCACATGTTAAGAAATACGTGGGCAAAATTTCATCCCGATCTGGCTGTCAGAAGTACCGAAAACATGATCTAAAAACTCATGAAGTTGCCCATTGTATCTTGAGAAAAAACGCATCTTAAAGGTATAAGCGAAAGCTCATCTATGTGGAAATGTTTGTCATTTAAGATAATTTATTCCATCATGAGAGTTTGGCAATCATGGTTATTTTGAGCATGTGACTTTAGTGAACCCCTCATGCGAAATGCAATGGCAAGCAGCCAGGTGACAATTTCCAGGGGACTCTAGACGATCAGGACTTCTTAGATTTTTAGTAGCCACCTTGTGCTCTTTAAAAGCAATTTTGACCTACTTCGAGTTTAATTACAATCTTCAGTTTTCTTGTCGTGAAAGTAGAGACACTAAACTTGTGAAAGCAAATAAAAACGAAAATATGTAATTTTTGAAAAAAAACGCGTTTTTCGACTCGCACCTCCCCTTTATCCCAATAAGGGTGTAAGGCAGGGAGACACGATCTCTCCAATGCCATTCACCGCTTGTTTACAGGTTTTTAGGGCTCTAGATTGGGAAGAGTTAGGGCTAAGAGTTATTGGAGAGTATCTTAGTAACCTGCGTTTCACTGATGACATTGCATTGGTGAGTAACTCAGAGGACGCATTACAGCTCATGATTACTGAACTGGACACGGAAAGCAGAAGAGTAGGTCTGAAAAATAATATGCATAAAACTAATGTAGTGTGCAACAATCTCGGCAAAAAACAGCGCTTCGCGATAAGCGGAGATACACTGGAAGATGTAAAGGAATACGTCTACTTAAGACAGGTAGTAACTGCGGAGCCGAACCATGAGAGCGAAATAACTAGAAGAATAAGGATGGGATGAACCACATTCGGCAAGCATTCTGAAATCATGAATGGTAGTCTACCACTATCCCTCAAGAGGAAGGTATATAACAGCTGCATCTTACCGGTACTCACCTACGGAGCAGAAACCTGGAGACTTACAAAGAGGGTTCAACTTAAATTGAGGACGACGCTGCGAGCGATGGAAAGGAAAATGATAGGTGTAGCCTTAAAATACAGGAGTGGGTCAGGAAACAAGCAGAGAGAGCAGAGTGGGTCAGGGAACAAGCGAAGGTTAAGGATATCATTGTTGAAATGAAGAAGAAATGGACATGTTCCGGGCACGTAGCACGTAGGCAGAAAAACCGCTGGTAATTAAAGGGGCCCTGCAACACTTTTTGAGCATGGTCAGAAAACGCTGCCAATGGGTAGTCGAGGCTCTCGAGAACACGTTAGCCAAATATTATGGCGCAGCGCGCGGCCTGGAATTCACAATAAATTCTCAGTCAGCTAAAAATTGCTTTCTCTTCTCTCGACAAATGACGGTACAAGCTCAAAAATCACTCGTCACAGCCCCTGCATCAGCCATTGACTGATTTGAGCATGGCGCGCTCGGTCGTTGCTAGGGCCGCCGCGGGAGGCCGCGACTTGTCCACGCATGTGCGCGCGATTGCACTGCAAAGCCGCGTATTCGAAGAAAACAAAAGAGAAAAAGTGCTCAAGATCACTAGGCGCACGTGAAGTATATTATTTCCCCGTGTCATCCCTCCCTGCTTTGCTTCCAGCGCTTTTGTCGGGACGAGAGAAGAGAAAATGCAATTGCAGCGTGCGACAAATCTTTTGTAACTCCGCTTGTACTGGACGGATTCCGAAAATTTTTGCAGGGGTGAATTCGTGAGGCAATAAGCTCCTTTAGTGTGAATCCATTCCATGGCTACTTGGAAAAGTGTTGCAGGGCCCCTTTAAGGGTAACTGACTGGATTCCAAGTGAAGGCAAACGCGTGAGGGGCAGACAGAAAATAAGGTGGGCAGATGAGATTAAGAAGTTTGCAGTTGTAACGTGGCAGCAGAAAACACAGGGCCGCGTTGATTTGCGGAACATGGGAGAGGCCTTTGCCCTGCAGTGGGCGTAGTCAGGCTGGCGATGATGATATTTATGACTTTGGAGGGCTAACACGTTGTTTTGCCTGCCTTTTCTTGGCGCCTAAAACGCGCTTTTTTAGCGCTTGAAATTGGCCTTTAGTTATTAGTTCGTTTTTGAAGCACTTTTATTTGTCACCACGATATAAGCACATAGTTTCTGGTTCACTCATTGTGCCGTTTTGGGATCTTGACGCAGGGATGTTTTGAATTGCAGTGTTGAGAGGTGTTGGTCAAGTTACCGCTGCATTATTTCAGTCTACGAGCTTAAGCAATGCGTTGGGTTTAAATGGAACCGGGACCGATTTTCTGGATCGTTTATTTTCAGTCGCTTCATCTTTACGAGCTTTTTCCGTGTTTTTGTTGGCCACATGTTCACATTTTGAATTACATTTACTTGTAGCCAGGACCAGGAACTTCACGCCCTGCGTCGGTTTGGTTTTGTTATCCTGATGCCTATTTCCAAAGTGTAATTTCAGACTTATCGGTCTTGTCATCGCTGGATTAGTTGCCCATGTAAAACATGGGTTCGCGTCAGCGCTACCATTTCGTATACAACATTTTTCTTTGCTTTATTGTTACTCTGTAATTTACATCAATGTTTTCGGTGATATAGCCACGTAGTGTGCACGATAGGCTTGTAGAAGTGTACAAGAAGGGAAAACTGGGCTCAGCGCAACATAAGACGAAGACGTAGAAGAAGAATGTGACAACCCCAGCGCTGAACTCTCAACTAAAGTTTATTAGAAAGTAAGACACAATATAAATACAGATACATCACCACAGCAACTGCGCGTGTGCAGCAGAGTCATCCAAATTACTCAGCACACGTGGAACACGTGCGTGCGTCACAACACCACATACAAACAAAACAGAAAAACCAGAAAAAATTTGTAATCAATCGTGTGACGCACCTAATCCGGCGCCAGACAAGACAGGTTACTATCATCTTAACTTTTTTAGCGCAAACAAATACACGGACAAAGACGGGGAACGACGCCAGCGCTACTATCAACTGAAGGCTTTATTCAGCAAAGGAAAACATATATACCGAAAATGGCACCTGCTACCCATGCGCACCGTCGTAGGTGCATTGTCCGGAGCTATCGCGCCGTATCTGCTGCTACCCCTTTCTTTCATAAGCGACACTTCTTTTTCGGAAATAGTTAATGACGGGTGGCTGAAACAGAAGTGTCGCTTATGAAAGAAAGGGGGTAGCAGCATATACGGCGCGATAGCCCGGACAATGCAGCTACGACGGTGCGCATGGGCAGCAGGTGCCATTTTCGGTATATATCTTTTCCTTTGCTGAATAAAGCCTTCAGTTGATAGTAGCGCTGGTGTCGTTCCCTCTCTTTGTCCGTGTGTTCGTTTGCGCTAAAAAAGTTAAGATGAATGTGTACCAACTAGATCCCCTTTCAGTTTTACTCCAAGACAGGTTACACTTGAGATACTGTAACTCCTTCCAGCTAAGGGCCACTGACGGGTGGCTTATACAACACTCCCCCTGCTCTATCGATATACAAAGCCTCCATTATTTCCCTTGTGCTCTGCTGCCTATGGTGGAACAAACATTCAGTATCCCCCGCTATCGGGTTGCAACCACAGTCTCTGCAGTGCGAAGGTAGGTTGAGGGAACACTTGTCATCACTGAGGGCTGCGGGCGGTCTGCACCTACCTTCGCACTGCAGAGACTGTGGTTGCAACCCGATAGCGGGGGATACTGAATGTTTGTTCCACCATAGGCAGCAGAGCACAAGGGAAATAATGGAGGCTTTTTATATCGATAGAGCAGGGGAGGGTTGTATAAGCCACCCGTCAGTGGCCCTTAGCTGGAAGGAGTTACACTATCTCAAGTGTAACCTGTCTTGTTTGGCGCCGGATTAGGGTGCGTCACACGTTTGATTACAAATGTTTTCTGGTTTTTCTGTTTTGTTTGTATGTGGTGTTGTGACGCACGCACGTGTTCCACGTGTGCTGAGTAATTTGGATGACTCTGCTACACACGCGCAGTTGCTGTGGTGATGTATCTGTATTTATATTGTGTCTTACCTTCTAATAAACTTTAGTTGAGAGTTCAGCGCTGGTGTTGTCACATTCTTCTTCTACGTCTTCGTCTTATGTTGCGCTGTGAGCTGATCAAAATGAATTGTAGAAGTGTAACTATACTGAGCTGTAAGTCAGCGCTCGTGTGTGTCTATCTGTGTTTCCTGTCGTCGTCAAAGTAGTGCTGCATTTCTTTGAGAATGAACCAACTCGCTCAAGCCAATGCACTATTATCAGGCACGTCGTAATTGCAGACTCCCTATTAAATCTGACCACATGAGCTTCTTTGCCATCCGAGTAAACCTTACGCGAGCGTCTGCGCATTTCGCCCCATTGAAATATGGCCGTCTTTATGGGAACCAAAACCGCAACCACGCCGTCTTGCTTAGCGGCGCGACGTCTTAGCGGCTAAGCCACCATGGTGGGTTTGAGAAGAGTGCAGTTGTACTCACTGAAGATTGACACATCTGCTGCTAAACACATGTGCTGCTAAAAAAAAAGCTGATGGGAGCCCTATCAATTGTTTTAAAATGCAAAAATTTAAGTAAGCGCGATAATCAAGGCGCGCTTTTCGAAGGGATGGCGGCACCTGAACAAATCACTTGAGCAGTGTGTGTGGCAGGAACAAAACAAAGCCCGACTGGTGAATGGTTAAGAAATGAGACCATCACGAAATAATTGAAGTCGTTTAGTGCAACAGCTCCACACAATGTCACCAACTTTTGATCAAATAATAGTGAATCTGCTGACGCAAGAAAGTGAGACCGTTTAATAGATGGAGAGAATGAGAGACACATTTCTTGCTTAGGCTGCTTAAGTGTTTTTTAATACGTGATCACTGACGCGGAACTTGATGCATACTCATGGTGTGGCACTGTCTTCTAAGGACACATCTGCCGTCTGGATGGCGGCAAAAGAGCCTTCTGCAAAAGCACTTATTCTGAAGGTCGGCAGTACAAGCAAATGATGTTCCATTGAAGCGTCCTGTTTTTAAGAAAATTCTGCAGTTGCACTCGCCGCAGCTACCTGAGCGACGTAAGCGCCGCTCGTGTCTTCCACACTTCAGGTGGCCACCAGGTCCTAAAGAAATAGGAAGTGGAGATTACATATGTAGGCTTAAAAAGGGCGGTATTGATGTAGCCCCCATCAAGGTTGCTATGAAATAAACTTGATTTGTTTTGATCATAATACAAACACCTGCTGTCAAGTTGATACTAGTGTCGATGTCGAAGTGAACAAAAACGCGTGATTTTTTTAACGCTTAAATTAAGGGCTCTTCTGACTTACAGGACGTCCCTTTTGATGTGTTTGAAAACAGGCACCGTTGCCTGCACTGACACATTATCTCAGCGGCTTACACGAGACAAACAGTGCGCACAGGTAGAGATGATATTAACTGGGCCGAACTCACACAGTCAGATCTGTTCAATAGGGGCGCATCACGCCACTGGGTATGATCGGTGTGCTACCTACTCCTACAGTGGCGCATTCCCGATCGGGTAGGCCTGAAAACTGCGGTATAAAGCTCGGGCAGAGCCCACGCACTGTGGGAATCAATTTCATGCGATGCAGTCAGGTGGTAGCAGGTTATGCCAGATATCTATCTATCTATCTATCTATCTATCTATCTATCTATCTATCTATCTATCTATCTATCTATCTATCTATCTATCTATCTATTTATCTATCTATCTATCTATCTATCTATCTATCTATCTATCTATCTATCTATCTATCTATCTATCTATCTATCTATCTATCTATCTGTCTGTCTGTCTGTCTGTCTGTCTGTCTGTCTGTCTGTCTGTCTGTCTGTCTGTCTGTCTGTCTACCCACCTGCGACATTGTGCTCTCTTGGCCGTTTCGTTAAGGGGTCTATACCAAAACTGGTATGACACATTACGACTGCATGACGAACATAAATGATAGGCAATAACCTGAAAATGATGCATGCCATAAACGGCATGATTGACATGACACGGTCTTGGTGTCCTTCCGACCATTTCGTTCACGCTAAAATAACAACACAGCTATGGCACGATATGAACGTATGGCGAACATAAGTAACAGGTTCTAACGTGAAAATCATGTCTGGCATGTTATGTACAGCATGATATATATGACGTGGTCTGGGGTTGCTCGCAGCCGTTTAAATAAATGAATGAATGCCAAAATTGCTATGACGAGACATTTCTGTAGGACGAACATAAATGACTGGTGCTAACATAAAGAAATCATGACATTCATGGCATGCACGTCATGTACTGCATGCCTTATATGCCACGCTCCTGGTGCGCTCGTGGCCGTTTCGCAAGCTTGACATGTACAAAATTTGGTCTTGCGTGACGTGGCTGTATGACGAACATAAATGACAGGTGTTAACATGAAAATCGTGACCTGCATGTCATGTACGACATGACTTACATGCCAAGCTCATGGTGCGCTCGCGGCCTTCGCTAGCTTGACATCCCAGCTAGGACAAAAGATATATAATCAATATAATCCGTCACATTATGGAATATATCGTCTAGACCAGGTGTTGGCAACCTGCGGCCCGCGGGACGCATGCGGCCCGCTAGTCACTATTATTTGGCCCCTGGCACGACGTCAGAACACCTCCCTTCCCCTTGTCACTTCGTGTCTGCAGGCCGACATGGAATTTTGACCTGAAATGTGGTTTGCACTTGCAAGCTAGGTCTGTAAGTTGCAACCGTGTGACGTGCGTGCAGAAAATGAACATGATTTCCACACAAATTTTGTACGTTACTGCCAATACGCCGAATAATTTCTCTTTGGCGTCCCCCCACTCACCCACCCACCCTTTCGGTTTCCTGTGTAGCCCTCGCTGAGTCGGCTTCATGCAAAGTGGCCCTCCGCCTGAAAAGGTTTCCAACCTCTGGTCTAAACCACCAGCACGCTAAATTAAAGAAGTCAACTTCAGGGCGAATTTAATCAAGGCAGAAAATATTGCTACAAGGTGGACTTAAAGGGACTGTCTACCGCTCGGAAATGTTTCTTGGATTTTGGTGAAAATTGGAAAGTTCTTCGTTACATCGACGGCAACGAGTGTGCTTTTGTCCAATAAAAAACGAATTATATTTTTAATTTGGCTCTGAAAGTCGTGAAAGTATGACCGCTGGCGTCACCCGACGGCAATGTGGTTCAAGCTATTGGCAGGACGAAAAAAACCCGCATGTAGGCTTATTTTGCTTGAAAACAAATATGTATATCACAAAATTGCGTGTTATGCACTTTTGGTAGCTTTCCCTGGCGTCAAAGAGTAATTTTAGTGGGAATTTTTGTCGCGCTTTGAAAGAGGCCCCCGGTGGCGCTGCCGGCGTCGTGTTTGCCTGCCTGCCTACCGCGGAGAAACGCGAGCACGGCGTCCGGCGCCGCTCAGAAGAAAAAAAAATGTCGAAAACATCTAAAACACAATCGAAAAACAGCGACTTCTGTGAAGCACGTCGCATGTTTGTTTAAGTCGCACGTTTCTCATGAGTGGAACCACTACAGTTTGTTTCACAACGCCGGCGCACCAGAGTTGCTGGAGCACACTCGGGTGTTGCTGGAGTTTTCCGCTTGATTGCGGTGCTTTTTTTCTGGCTAACTAAACAAAAGCTTGAAAGAACGCGGTAAAAGTACTTTAAATGGTAGTTTAAGGGCTCTAAACTACCGCTACGGTAATTGTTTTATTATTAAACAAACCTAATTGAACCTGCAAGAACTATATGTGGTTCTAGTTTTCTACTTTCACCGGCAGAACCATTGTCATCGCGTGCAGTTACCAGTGTTTGCGGGCGTCTTCACACCAATAGAAGATGACAGAACGTAGATCGAACAATTCCTTTTAAAAATGTCTACTCGCTTTCCAGAGAAACCGCTGCAGTGTTGGACACTTCAGATGGTATGCTTTCTATTTCGACAGAAAACAAAAAAACAATAAAGCATGGTAGACAGTCCCTTTAAGACACAAGCGTCGCCTTCTTTATAATTTGTGTTGTTTACGAATTTATTTTCTTAGCCGTCATCAATACGGATTGAAGAAGTAAACTTCACTAAGGATATAATTAGAACTTGAAATCCCGCCATAAGGCGGATTTTTAAAGACCCGTTTATTCGCCAAGCAGCAGATCAAGCGGAATTTGGTCAATGCATGAACGGACAAGTATGGACCGCCGCGAATTGAATTTTGAACTCGAGCCTGCGCATGCCATCTCTAATTGCGATAAAGGAAGTATTGCTCTCGCAAGAAAGGAGTCCTCTCGCAACTTCCTTTCTTCTGTACTGGAGAGGTGGACATGCGCACCCTGGTATGCCATTCTCCTTTCTTTCGATTTACGGATTCTGTGTAACCACAGGCTACTTTCATTTCTGAACATAAGTTAATTTTCATTGCGTTGCACTCTAGCTGTATTCGAGAACAAACAAACAAATTAAAAATGAGAATGAAATGTGTTGCGCTGCATCATGAATTCAATGTGCGATATGTTGGAGCAGTGCAGGACAGCGTAATTTATGCAGATTTAATTATTAAGCTGTTCAAACATAAATGTAGGCTATGGTTTTCGTTCATGTTTGAACGCACATGAACGGAACTAGATTTATTACTTTATCCTATTTCAGTAAACTAACCGTGCATGGTATTTATTGGGCGCTTGGTGGAGCTAGTTTGAAAATATAAGTTAGCTTATGTTGCGTGTGCCACGTAAGAAATTGGGAGAAGTTACACATGAGTCGCGTGCTTTCTCACTTCACTGCAACAAATTTGTGGATAAGAGAATCTCCATGACGACAGTGTACTAGTTCGTCGCTCCTTAGAGGATATTCATGTGACAAAAGCCTCGGTGCGCTTTTCTATTAGCTTCGAATTTCTGAGGGCATGATAGTCAAAGGCGCGTTTCAAGGGGAGGAGTTCGGCAGTTTTTCTCAGTGCCATGATGGCATTTTGTCTTTATTTTCTCGACGCGCACTTAGGAACATGTGGCTTATATTTTCCCTTCTCTGTTAGCCTCCTCCTTCCTCTTTAAACCCGGCACCTCTTAGTAGAATTGTAAAGTTCTCTAGCCTGTCGCTAGTGCCTGGTTAATTAAAACATGATCGCTCTCTGCCACCGTATGGTGTTAATATAAAATTATTAAGTTAAATCATTAAATCATTAAATCACTTAAATCATTAAGTTGGCAGTACAGCGCTAGTCCTGTTGTGTGTGTTTCTTGTCGTTCGTTTTTTTCGCGCTGCTTCTATTTATTCGCATCATGAACCGACTCGCCCAAACCCACAAGTTGTTGCTAACGTATGGTGTTATCACGTTTTCGTTTTTTCACGCCGTCCCCTCCAAGGTATTAATGCATGTACCAAAATTATCTTTTCTCATATTTTTCGCAGGTAGCAATTACCCCAGATTCTTAGAAACAAGCTCTACACCAACTATATTATGACTTCTCTAATGAGGGGGTTATATGCTGTTTTTACTATGAATAAAGATAGATGTCGAAACATTTGAGTTTTTCTCTTTTCCTTGGGAACTTTTCTTTCTGCGAGTGTCTGTGTGTGCTGGCACCGTCAACAAATCACACCGCGGGGCGCCTTGGGGAGCCGTTTCAGCCGATAATCAGCGCACCTTGTCATTTGTCGCAGATCCAATATGTCATTTATTAGGAGGTATTCACATGACGTCATCCGCGAGATGCCCTAGCGAGGCGATCGCGATTGCCTGTGCTCGCTGGACTATGTACCTGATTTTAAGCTGTGCAGAATTTCTTTTGTTAAAGGTTAAAACATGGGCTTTCCCGCTATTATTTGCGGAGCTCGGCATACATTTACGCATTTCTCCCTTAAATAAGCAGCTGAATTTAACCTTTGTCATTGTTATTTTGTGCAATGTTTGAACATAGCTAGGTTTCCACTACCACTATTTATAAGTTTCTTCTTAGGGAACTGATACCCGCATCAGAATAGTGACCTTTGCTCTACATTTTGTTACATTACGTTGTTCTGCGATACTGTTCTATCAAATTGGCATATATTACGGGAGCACCGTTCTGGAACTGATTTATTTTATGATTGTCGCTTTTGCGCACTTAGTGTGTGTGAACAAACAGCTGTGCACAAACATTTGAGATAAACCTTTGTAGCCAGTGAGCTTAAATATAACTTCAAGCTTCTTTGTTACTCGTCGTATCACTTTTATGCAATAATTTACACAGGAGCTGATTACAATATGTACAAATCCAGGCAGCTCTGCTCTCCACATCCCTTTCCTGCGTTGAATAGTGGTCCCACGAGACTTGCGTGTTTTAATGGCCGTTCTTGTAATTTCACTTGTCATAATAAAAATATTGTCGCTGTACTTGTGCGTCCTGCATCATTTATTGCCAATAAGGTGCCGGCAACCGCTTGTTCTCCCCCCACGAGTATGTACCAGACAGAAAGTGCATATTCGAGGGAGGCGGGTAACCACAAGACTAGGTGCATGGGAAAGGGAAACAAATTGAGCGAGGAGAGGAAGCATAAAAAACATGGCTGATCGCAGCGTCATAGGAATCGGTATCACACGAAAGTGAAAAGTGTCTTCACAGAAGTAGTACTTATTATGTAGTGATTATGAGAGTTTGTACAATGTCTATTGGTGTTTTACAGCTAGAGCACCGTTTGACGTGCATTCACCCACGTCAACGCCTAGTGGCACATCTCCATCGCGACGACTAACGCACATGATCATGATTTAACCTTGTGGTAGTTGAACTTTTTAACATATACCTGGGACACAGCGTATCACGAATCGCGTGCAAAGATGACATCTCAACAAGCACGTAATAAACACTAGTACTGTGCACTTCAAAGCGTCGTCATTTAGGGAGAGAAACGGCATGGCGTGCGCTCCCGAGTGATGCGGTAACCTACTCCTGTGCTCATGTACACACTACCACACTGCGCTTCAGCAACATGGGAGGCAAGAGCTTGAGCCGCGAAAGCGCGCAGGCGTTCCGCGTCCCGCTGGCCTCCCGTCTCGCTCCACCAAGGCACCACATTCATTCGTCGATATCATTGCCTTTCTGCACTGCTTACTACAGCAGTTTTATAAGTCGGTGCTATCGCACTCGGAGTAGTCGGCGAAACACCATTGGGGCATGTGGAAGCTGCTCTACTCCGACA
Source organism: Rhipicephalus appendiculatus (assembly GCA_030522465.1). NCBI lineage: Eukaryota > Metazoa > Arthropoda > Arachnida > Ixodida > Ixodidae > Rhipicephalus > Rhipicephalus appendiculatus. The sequence continues at coordinate 31,909 of JALIZH010025066.1, read as the reverse complement.
ACGAGCCGTCACACGCTAACACGAAGCGAAAGGCAAATAGCATAACTAGAGTGACACATAACTGCGTCCAGCACGACTCCCCTGACCGATGCTAGCGCGGCCAGTGTTGGTTGCTGCTATCGAGACGCGCAACAATGACTTCCGAGATTGGTGTGCGCCGGCGCGCAATCTCGGACGCCGGTGCTTTAACCGCGTCGTCGACGAATCGTTCTCTATCGGTGCTAGTCAATGTCATGCCGCATAACGTCTATTCATCGCTCACAGACGGCGGCACCGCCCGGCCCCGCCAACAGAGATAACCGAGCGAGAGAGATTGTGTGAGAGATATAAGGCGCGTTTGCAGGATGTCATTCGTCTGCCTCTTTAGCTCAGTCGGTAGAGCGTCGGGCGCATACCGTTGCGGGCCGAGGAGTCGAAGGTTCGATTCTGGGTGAGGGGAACGTTTTTCTAAAAGTTTTTCTTGCTCATTTGGTTGCGTCCATTGTATCAACGTCTATCCATGACGGAAGTACGTCACTAAAGTCTTGTTGGGCCCCGGCATAACACACTTTCGTGTTAAAAGGAAACGTACATTACAATACTGATTCTAGAATGTTTCTATCCCTAGTTTTCAATGCTTGCGTTGGTCGCTGAATATCTTCTTTGAAGAACAGATTTTTTGGGACCTTCTTACAGCCGGATTGTAGAACCTCTTGAAATGTTATATTGGCCGGACATTAGCGTAGAACTACAACCGATACAGTCGGATGAACGGATATTAAGCATCCATTGAAAGACGCTTGTTTCGTCTTGGCCAGTCCACTCCGTAGCCGTCTTATATCTCTGTTATGCTAGCTGGTATATACCAAATTTCGTATTGCGTGACGTTACTGTATGACGAACATAAATGACAGGTGGTAACATGAAAATCATGACGTGCATGCCATGTACGACACTCCTGACATGTCACGCTCATGGTGCGCTCCCGGCTCTTTCGCTCGCTTGACAGGCACCAAATCTGGTACTGCGTGACGTGACTATATAGCGAGCATAAGTGACACGGTAACATGAGAATCTTGACATGCATTTTACAACACGATTTACATGCCTCACTCAGGGTGGGCTCGCGGCTGGTTCGCTGGCTCGATATACACCAAAATTGGTATTGCACGACGTGAGTGTATGACGAACGTTAATGACAGGTGTTAACATGAAAATAATGATATAATACCATGTACAGCATGATTTGCTGGCTACACTCATGGTGCGCTTCCGGTTGACATACGCCAAAATTGATATAGCGTGACGTGGCTGCATGACGAACGTAAAGGACAAGTGGTAACATCGAAATCATGACATGCAGGTCATGTAGCACATGAGTTACATGCAACGCTCTAATGGTGCGATCGCGGGCGTGTCGCTAGCTTGATATACACCAAAATCGGTATTGCGCGGGAGTGACTGTATGACGGGGGTAACTTACTTGTGTTAACATAAAAATAATGACATGAAGGCCATGTACGGCATGATTTACATGCCACGCTCATTCGGTGCTTCCAGCCGCTTCGTTAACTGGATATATACCACAATTGTTACGGCATAACGTGACGGCGTCACACACATAAATGACAGGCAATCTATTGTATATACCAAAATACAAGATTCACTAGCATGGTGTATGCGAGATTGTACGTATATGCTTACATGACAAACATGCAATATATATGAGCTAAATATCATGACATGAATGACTTCATTTGCGTCAATGGTGAACAAGGCGATGTATGCAGCTCTTTGCTGGCTGCTTCGCAATACAGCGATTGCCACAGAGCGTGGGATCTGCCAGATTTTTATTCTTTGAGTCTATCGGCCGATTTAGCCCACTGAAATGACTCCGAAACCGGCACCGCATTTTCCGTGGCATGGGCTCCTTCGGACTTTCGGGTTAAGATTTCCAACGTCTGGATTGATATGTAGTGTGAGAATGAGATGCAAAACTATTTGAGGCACCTGGAGCGCATACCCGCATACCATAAGTCACGTTAAGCGCTAGAAACATGGTGCGATTCGGCATCCGATCCGACGCGCGACGACACACGCGGCGTACGACGATTCAGGACACATGGGGGCGAACGAGCAATCAGCGCGCAAGCTCTGCCCACATACGGCACCTCAGGTTCAGACCATATTCTCTTCGTTAAGTACAAAACAACTAACCTCACACAGCTATGCTTCGTTCTGTAAGAACTTTGCCAACAAAGCTACGTCCTCGCGAGCGACAAACATCGCGACAGCCCACATTCACTCACGAATCCGAGCGTAGGCCTAGGGAGGCGGACGCTGTCGGGATCAAACGCGAGCTCATCGTCGAGCGCTTATTTTTGTCAACACCATAAAAGCTTGTAGTCTTACATGAGGCGTTTACAAGCGCAATTGGTTTTTTTCGACGGTCGCGATGTGAAGAGCAAAGGTGGGAACGAAGCGAGCCGGTTTCTTCGAGATGGCCGATGCCACCGTTTACCTGTTAAATGGCGCCCCATCACGGCTCGATATATCGTTGGTGGTTCGTAAACGGTCGTCGCCTTGCAGAAATGGCGCACTTCGAGCATCACTTAATTCAATCATAGGTTTTTTTCATGTCTGAAACAGTTTATCCAATGTTTTTCATGCCACCGTCAACGCCGATATCCACAAATACCAGGGTGATCGGGGCCATGGAAGCGGCGAGGAACGAACCAGCGACACGGGCGCCACCAGTGGCGTGACGTCACACGTCTCCCGCACTGCCATTGGCTGCGGCCGTCATACCGATGCGGTAGGCGCGCGACTACATTCAGCAAGTTGGATGCCCGTACGGTGTATGAATCGTCTCCGCATGCAGTTGGAACCTGTTGGACGTCTGGCGGATGCGGCTGTTGGCACGACAAAGCCGTACGGCAAATCGCATCCGAATTCGCACCATGTGTCCAGCACTTTATGCGGGTATCTGCTGCACGTGACCGGTCGAATAGGTTTCCTGACGAGCTCAACAGAGAATTCAAGTTATTGGGAATCGTGTTCTTCGTACATTCCCGTCGTCCTCTGGAAATTTTGGTACGTGCCAAGCTGGGGAGACGACCACGAGAGCGCGATAGATAGATAGATAGATAGATAGATAGATAGATAGATAGACAGACAGACAGACAGACAGACAGACAGACAGACAGACAGACAGACAGACAGACAGACAGACAGACAGACAGACAGACAGACAGGAAGTTTACGGAAGGGAAAATCGTTGTTACCGGCATGGAATTGGCATCAAATTATTGTAGACATTTTCGAAACCGAAAGTTAGAGAGAATTGCCTTGTTAATAGTTTCTTGACTCTCTTGCTCTGAGGTGCCAGATGGACCTTCTAAAAGCCACTGAGCGCCACAAGAGACATTGAGAAAGAAAAATGGAAGGAAAATAGGAGATTGGTAGCCTCTGAAAAAAGTCAGTTTCACAGCAAGTGTGAAGCATATGAATGCGATAGTAACAAATTATAATGTTATTCGAAGGGAGGCTGGCAGCTAACTCCTTTAGATCCGATCTCACGCAACTCTACAAAATGCTGGTTTAAGAGCATACGGCCGCTCCAGGGACACTGTTCGCCGCCCGCTGTCGGCTGCTGAGATTGCGAGATAACGCGTGCGCCAGCGACGACCGCGCTCGTAAAACCAAAGGTCGCAGTGGCTGCATGAGGGACCCCCCCCCCCCTCCTCGCGTCTTTCCGCGCTTGTTAAAGACGCGCGGGGCATTTCCTTTGTTCTTGAGCATTCCCCGGCTGGTCGAACAGGCGGGGGATCTTATCGCTTACGCCTCGGAGCGACGGAGATGGGCCGGCTCATTTGATATCCGCTTCAGCCGCGTTTGTCGCCCCCACTCCCGCACTGTTACCCGCGGGTAGAACGTACGATGCGCTGGGGGATCTATCAATTTGGACTTTATACGCGAAGTGATGGCGACGGCCAAAACCCGTCAAGACTGTCCATATAATTGCTATCGCAATAAAAACACCTGACAAAGTCAGCGTGAATGATGTCAATTCTCGTTTGGCTTCTGTTCCTTCCTCTAGTTGACAGGAAAATGCAGGTCCACGAAATAGACATAAAAAAAGGCCGCGACTAGCGTTGCATGGCATTATTGTTGCAAGTCTAAAGGCGGATAAGTATGCGCGATGGGAAAATCCGGTAGCTATACCTCACGGTGCAGAGCCTAACCAGAGACGCGCAAAGTCAACATTTCCGTGACTTACGAGTTCTACTGAAGTAGTTGCATCCAGATGATCGTTAATGCACAGCACATTCACTATTTTCTTTCAGCGACAACGCGCATGTGACTGCGAAGTAATTGCACAGCTTGCACTAAGCCGTGCAAGGCTGTCACACAGGAGAGGTGGTCGGCCCTCCTGGTTCGACTAGGCACACGTGCATCCACACGCCGATGCACGAAGTATTCACGTGATCACATTGCAAATCATGAGTATTGGCTATGTATCGATCGGGTTTGATTGGGTATCGCTTGGCAATCACAGCACCAGGTAACTGAATTAATTAAAATATGTTTTTGTGTCTGTTTCTATCTATGGTTTTTTTTCTATTTCTTCGCTTTCTTTCTCTCTCTCGCAATATTTCTCGCTTACTTTTTCTTTCTCTCTCACTCTACAGGTATTTTTTCTGTTTATCTCTTTTGCGCCCTTTCTGTTTCTGTAATGATCTATGTTTCTTCTGTCCTTATTTGTGTCTGTTTCTTTCTACGTATTTCTCCCTTTGTGTATTTCTTTCTGTATTTATATATCTTTTTTCCTCCTTCTTCCCTTTCTTTTTCTCTGTCTATTTTTTCTCTTCCACTTTCTTTCTCTCCGTGTGTAGTCGTTCTGTCGCCCATCCGAGAAATTACATCCAACGCTGGGCAAATCGGCGCAGCGGGAGAGCGCCCGTCGGGCGCTCTCCCGCTGCGGAACGAACACAAAGAAAATGACGAACTAAGTGCGCGCCTGCCTGATGATGATTTTTTTTTCTCTACATCGCGAACCGGACACACGGCGGACATAATAGCTCCGCTGTAAAAATGCGTATACATCACAGACGGAGAAAAGGCCACAAGCTAGCACTACAGGGTATGTTACGGTAGAGTTCCTTTATATCACGCAACACACGCCAACTACACGGACCAATTATGGCAAGCAATCTTTGAAATATCAAACCATGTCACTTCTTAAAGAATTCGAAAGAGATTTGGACTTCGATGTTCATCCAGGCCTCTTTAAGAAAAAAAAACTAAAAAGGGTGTTACTGGATAAAGCATTCGCTTCGAGATTACGTGATTGAAACGCATGTTATTGCTTATCTTGTACATAATTATGCTATTCCTGCGTGTATAATGACTTGCCACGCTTTTGTTCAAAACTACTTTAGTTTTTCTTCTTCTTCGTTTATTCATGAAATGATTTTTCACACAAATATTGTGTTAAATGAATTGTACTGAGCATGCATTTTCTTATTTTTACATATTGTTTGCGCATTTCTGTATAAAAGAACCTTTCCTTGGTTCTATCACAAAGTATTCTTTCAGATTATAAGTGAACTGCAATATTTATCGATCTTCTTGTTTATCTTTTCATGTTATATTTAAACGAAATTTTGTGTGCTGTGAAAAATTTACTGTGTATTTTTTGTTTATATCTTGGTGAAGTGGGTACAGAGGCCTTTTGTCAGGTATTGTTATACCTTTAGTTTCTGTACCTTTCTTGGGGAAATTCAAGAAAAATAAAGCATCTGAATCTGAATCTATATGTCACCTAAAGTATATACAGTAAATGCTACGGCCGTAAACGGCTCCGGTATTCTGGTGTCCACAAACGTTGAAAAGTGTACGGGCCAACTGACACTTTCTATAATAAGGAAGTTTTCCGTTTTCAGCTAACTGCTTCGCGTTACCTAGTTATCTGCATACAGGAGCTGTTAAACGGTCGGATGGGTGGCACCATCTCGTGGTGCAAATATCGACCAGGCAAATACCCAACTGCTATTAGGAGCTTCCCAATTACTCCTACATTATTACTGAAACAAACATTTCTGGAGAACTTGCCCTTCGATTTCGAATGGAAACGAATAAGCTTTTACGAGACACAATTCGACAAATCAGTTTAAATATATCACAAGATATTTCTTGGGAGCGGCTATTCACACACTAATGTCGGGGCACAAGGCGTCGCTGTTTGTCAACGAACAGCCGAAACAGACTCCTCACCTAACAAAGCACATTGTGGTGTCTCTTCTACGTTATGCGTCGGAAGCTGATAAGCACGCACGCACGCAAGTCCGAACACAGACACACACATGCACGTCCGTACAGACGCACACATGCACGTCCGCACACACACACACACACACACACACACACACACACACACACACACACACACACACACACACACACACACACACACACACACACACACACACACACACACACACACACACACACACACACACACACACACACACACATGCACGTCCGCACACACACACACGCACGCACGCACACACGCACCCGCACACACACACGCGCGCGCGCGCGCACACAGTATTGCAGCAACCAAATATAGGGTGATTTTTTTAACTCTGCTATTTCATTGGGCTGTAATTTTATTATTAATTATTAAATTTTATAGTGGTTTCCCGCAAAACATTAAAAAATGATATAAACCTAATAGCTCGCCCCATTTTGCGATGGGCAACGTCGCAAAAAAAGAATGAATAAATTATTGAAAGCCACGACATACCGAGGAATTACATACAAGAGGGACCGAATTTGTCGTCCCCAAATTTGTTCTTATGGATTTTTCTAACGATCGGGTCTATCGGGATTAACGAAAGACAATGTACGAAATAAAGGCCAGCACTTTAACGGAAAATGCAGACATCACGGCCAACACACTGTGGAGTGTTGCAGCCAACATGGAGTGGCAAGTTAGTTTATGCATACGCCAGGAGGGTGGTAATTTTGAACAGCTGAGGTAGGGCTGGTGACATTAAACGTCCACAAACTTCATGACTCTTACATAGCCTTACTCGACACGTTTGGAGCGCCGCATGGCAATGCGTTTGCAACAACATTTTATAGAAAAAAGCCATCCGTCCTTGTGTGAATTTTCGAAGCTTTCGTTGTTTCTTCTTTATTCGTTTTTTTCTGCATTGCACATCAAAATAAGGACGTAGCGTTAAATTTCGATTTTTCCTAGATGTTTTGCCACAAACCACATTAAAATGGAATACTTTCTAAGAAAGCTACAGCCTCATGAAAAAGGTCAATGCCAAAAGAATCATGCTGTATATTTTGCACCGCAACTGAGGCAGATTATCCGAGTCGCCGCAGTTACGGAGGTATTGCTTTTCTAAATGTTCCTTTTTCACCCAGTCAAAAACGCAAGCTATAGGGCAATGTGTTTAACCAAAATGTCTTGTGCAGTCGTTACGATTGCCCAGTAACTCGGTATTACGCAAACTCGCTTGCGTGTAACAGAATACAGGGGCACGCTATAACTGTACTGCTACCACACTTTCGCATTTCCAAGAAAGGCGGCAACTTTACTCACCCCAAATCCCGTTATGTGCCGGGTGTTGGCCAGGTAAGCCCAAGTGTTGGCCGTCAGCCAAACGAAAAAAAAAGATAACTTCACAAAAATTTTGGTTGCCGCGCAGTAAAACAATGCCCTGTTAGCGAGCCCCACACCATCCTTACCAGGTCGCGGTCGTACGAGTGTTTTACCGAATAAACCACTTTAGTGATTTACAGAAACACATAGGTTATTGAGATGGCTGAATCTACGCTCACCAGCAATGCCCCACGAACCGCCAACACCACCAATGCCACCAAGGCCGCCAATGCCGCCAACGCCGCCAAGGCCGCCACCGCCAGTGCCGCCAACGCCAATGCCACCAAGGCCACCGCCGCCAGTGCCGCCGACGCCGCCAACGCCGCCAATGCCACCAAGGCCGCCGCCGCCAATTCCGCCAACACCTCCAGCACCACCAGCTCCGCCTTGATGTGGGAAAGAAGTATTAACCCTTTGTATCCTAGCGTCCACATATGTTGACAAAATATATCAGTGTAGTGCGATCAGGCTAGCCAACGCATTGGCTTAAAAATCGATTTGATATGTTGGTATTGCGTCAGAATTTCATGAAAACATATATGTGTCAACTTCTGTGAGCAAACACCAGCAGAAGGAGGAGGAGGAAAGCAAGGGCGGGGAGGTTAGCTAGTTCTCAGACCGGCTGGCAACCATGTGCTGGAGAAAAGGAGTAAAAGAGGATAAAAAAGAGATGTTATAAAAAAGGAGAAAAAGAAGAAGGAAAAAAGGAGCACAATAATACGATAAAGGACACTGCTTAGAGTTTGTCTCTGAGACCAGTTGCCCGTAAGAAGCGCGACAACGCTCTCACTGCCTTGCGTGCCGCGGACGGTCTCGGCCAGTGTCCTAAGACCCTTTCCTCCGACAATGGGCAATTGTCAAGCCTATCTAGCACTTTTGTATGTTCTTTTCTTGGCGCACTGAAGCGAGGACAGTCGCAGAGAAGATGGGCGATTGTCTCCTCACAGCTACACTTGTCACATGTCGGGCTGCTGGCAATTCCGATTCGAAACGAATACGCATTTGTAAAGGCCACCCCGAGACACAGGCGGCACAAGAGCGTCTCCTCCGCTCTAGTTATTCCCGACGGAAGACGGAGCTGTAGATTCGGGTCCAAGTTGTGAAGACGGGCGTTGGTAAATTCCATCGAGTTCCACTGTGCGAGTGTCAGTTCCTGTGCCTTATAGCCTTGTAGCGGTGAAGCCTTGTAGCGGCGTCCGTTCTTGATAATGGTATAGCTGCACAATGGAGAGCATCATGAGCAGATCAGGCGACTTCATCTGTACGGTCATTTCCGCAGGCACCGCAATGGCCCGGTATCCAATGATAGGTTATGTTGTGCTGCTTCTCTATAGCATGGTGATGAAGTAGTCTTATATGAGTGACTAACTGTTCGTTTGGTCCATGAGGATATGGCGACATAATGCACTGGAGGGCTGCTTTGGAGTCGGAGAAGACTTACCATGCCTGTGGCGGTTCCTCAACTACGAACGCTAGAGCAGCACGGATGGCGGTGAGTTCTGCAGCCGTCGATGATGTCAAATGCGATGTTTTGAATTTTATGGTAACAGATTTCTCGGGAATGACTACTGCCCCTGCTGAGCTTGCAGAAGAAACTGAACCGTCTGTGTAAACGTGAAGGCGTCCGCTGTGTTTTTCATGCAGGAACAGTAGTGTGGCTTGTTGTAGGGCCAAATTTTGACGACTGTTTTTTTCTTCTGCATTCCGGGAATGGTTTTCAGCGCTTACAGTAGATGTAGACACCACAACGGTAAAGGTGGTCTTGCTGCGTGCGTGAAATTCGCTGGAATGCCCATGCGATGCGAAGCAATAATAGTGCTGAACGCAGCACTATTATTGCTTGTGTGGCCTGGAAGTTGGAATGGAGGTGAGGTGGTGCGATGGAATTCGGGTGACCTGTCTTATGTGCGTTCTTAAAGCATCGACGCGAATATATGTTGTGATAGGGTGATCGCGAGCGATGGCGACAGTGGCTGCTGAGGATGCTCATCTCGGAAGTCCAAGGCATACTCTCAGTGCTTGAGCTTGTTTCGACTGGAGGACGCCTACGACTGCTCTTCGGACCCTGCCCAGGACAGGTAGGCTGTAGCGCATGAAGCCGAGGAAAAGTAAAGTATGCAGTTGAAGCATCGCTCGTGCAGATGCACCCCACGATTTTCCCGCAAGAAACCTTAGGACGTGGGTGATCATGGCTTCTTTTTCATGTAGGTGATGTGAGGGTTCCAGGACAAGTCACGATCTATTATTACTCCCCAGGAAACGGTGGGTCGCTTATGAAAAAAACGGAGTGCTTTGTATTATGTTGCTCAAATCCCCTTCCTAACATCTTGAATTTTTTTTTTCTGATATCTTCCATTCTTCACATCACAATTGTGCTGCTGAAAACGCCATTCAGAGGAAATGTTAATTCCATAGATTTGTCTGAGCATGCTTTAGGAGGACTCTCAATCGACTGGGGGGAAGGTACGCGTTCTCACTAGAGAAAAAGGACTGCCACGACATCTTTGTCCCTCTACTGCCGAGTGTCGCGAATTCGCGACATACCGAAAAACTCCGAGCAAGCAAGTCACAAAATGCGTGGCGCCTTTAATGCCGGCTCTCAAGTACTCACGGGAAACGTAGCTTTCAGCATAAAAATCTAGCGGCGTCGCGAGTAAGGTATTTTATGCTAGAACCAAGTGTTGTGTAGCTGATGGCGCAGAGCGCGAAGGACGTGCAACAGCTCTCACTTCTTCGTTCTTTCTCGCCTGAGTGACGCAAATTCAATATTCTATATTTCTTTTATTTGGTGAGTACGCACCCAAGACGTGGCACACGACGTGTTACGTAGTTCTAAAGTACGTTTTAAATGCGAAGCATTTCCTAGCGAACTTCGGCAAGTTTGAGCGTATCTATCTATCTATCTAGCCGCCTACGACTTTGAGCTCTCCTGGATGTATCGTTAATGGGATCTATACCAAAATTGGTATGGCGTAACATGACTGTATGGCGAACATGAATGACTGGTCATATCATGAAAATCATGACTAACTAGTCATGAAAAGTATGATTTACACGCCATGGCCGTAGTGCTCCTCCTAAGGCCGTTTTCTTAATGTGATATACCCGAAAATTGGTACGATTAGACATTTGTGCATGACCAACATAAATGACAGGTGGTAATATGAAAATCATGACATGCATGTCATGTACAACATGATTTACTTGCCACGCTCATGATCCGCTGACGGCCGTTTCGCTAGCTTGATATATACCAAATTTGGTATTGCGTGACGTGACTGTATAACGAACATAAATGACAAGTGGTAATATGGAAATCATGACATGTCATGTGCAACATGACTTGCATGCTACGCTCATGACACGCTCACGGCCGTTTCGCTACCTTGATATACACCAAATTTGGTATTACGTGACGTGACTGTATGACGACCATAAATGCCAAGTGGTAATATGGAAATCATGACATGTCATGTGCAACATGACTTGCATGCCACGCTCATGACACGCTCGCGGCCGTTTCGGTAGCTTGATATACACCAAATTTGGTATTACGTGACGTGACTGTATGACGAACATAAATATGGAAATCATGTCATGTCATGTGCAACATGACTTGCATGCCACGCTCATGACACGCTCGCGGCCGTTTCGCTGGCTTGATATACACAAAATTTGGTATTACGTGACGTGACTGTATGAAGAACATAAATGACAAGCGGCAATATGGAAATCATGACATGTCATGTGCAACATGACTTGCATGCTACGCTCATGACACGCTCGCGGCCGTTTCGCTAGCTTGTTATACACCAAATTTTGTATTGCGTGACGTGACTGTATGACGAACATAAATGCCAAGTGTTAATATGGAAATCATGACATGTCGTGTGCAACATGACTTGCATGCCACGCTCATGACGCTCGCAGCCGTTTCGCTGGCTTGATGTACACCAAATTTTGTATTGCGTGACGTGACTGTATGACGAACATAAATGCCAAGTGGTAATATGGAAATCATCATATGTCATGTGCAACATGACTTGCATGCCACGCTCATGACACGCTGACGGCCGTTTTGCCAGCTTGATGTACACCAAATATGGTAATGCGGGACATGACTGTATGACGAACATAAATGCCAAGTGGTCATACGTAAATCAGGACATGTCATGTGCAACATGACTTGCGTGCCACGCTCATGACACGCTCGCGGCCGTTTCGCTAGCGTGATGTACACCAAATTTGGTAATGCGTGACATGACTGTACGATGAACATAAATGCCAAGTGGTCATACGGAAATCAGGACATGTCATGTGCAACATGACTTGCATGCCACGCTCATGACACGCTCGCGGCCGTTTCGGTAGCTTGATATACACCAAATTTGGTATTACGTGACGTGACTGTATGACGAACATAAATATGGAAATCATGTCATGTCATGTGCAACATGACTTGCATGCCACGCTCATGACACGCTCGCGGCCGTTTCGCTGGCTTGATATACACAAAATTTGGTATTACGTGACGTGACTGTATGAAGAACATAAATGACAAGCGGCAATATGGAAATCATGACATGTCATGTGCAACATGACTTGCATGCTACGCTCATGACACGCTCGCGGCCGTTTCGCTAGCTTGTTATACACCAAATTTTGTATTGCGTGACGTGACTGTATGACGAACATAAATGCCAAGTGTTAATATGGAAATCATGACATGTCGTGTGCAACATGACTTGCATGCCACGCTCATGACGCTCGCAGCCGTTTCGCTGGCTTGATGTACACCAAATTTTGTATTGCGTGACGTGACTGTATGACGAACATAAATGCCAAGTGGTAATATGGAAATCATCATATGTCATGTGCAACATGACTTGCATGCCACGCTCATGACACGCTGACGGCCGTTTTGCCAGCTTGATGTACACCAAATATGGTAATGCGGGACATGACTGTATGACGAACATAAATGCCAAGTGGTCATACGTAAATCAGGACATGTCATGTGCAACATGACTTGCGTGCCACGCTCATGACACGCTCGCGGCCGTTTCGCTAGCGTGATGTACACCAAATTTGGTAATGCGTGACATGACTGTACGATGAACATAAATGCCAAGTGGTCATACGGAAATCAGGACATGTCATGTGCAACATGACTTGCATGCCACGCTCATGACACGCTCGCGGCCGTTTCGCTAGCGTGATATACACCAAATTTTGTATTGCGGGACGTTACTTTATATCGAACATAAGTGGCAGGTGATAACATGAATATCTTGACATGCATGTCATCCACAATACCCTTTACAGGCCACGCTCATGGTGCGCTTGCGTCCAGTTCGCTAGCTTGATACACACCAAAATTGGTATTGCGCTACGTGACTCTATGACGAACATAAATGAGTGGTCCTAACATGTAAATCATGGCATGCATATTATGTCCAGCACGATTTGCCCCTTGCTGGCTGCTTCGCATTACATCGATTCCCACAGTGCGTGGGATCTGCCGGCTTTTTTTGTTGCAAGATTCTCGCTTCTGTGGCATGTCGCGAATTCTTGACATACCTAAAAGTATCAATTAAAGTTGCATTTTAGATAATTTAACTGCGGAATCAATTAAAGGTTGCTATTTAAAGCTGGAAAATGAAAGCATTTTTTTTCTTTCGGTGGTTTCTTAATTCAGGCGTTAAAGGGTTATCTTGAGTCGCTCGTGATACACACCACTCGGCGCACTCTCAACAAGAGCGATGACAACCTACCGTGAATGTATGCGCGCTGCCTGCGTGATATATTCAAGCTTATTCAAAAGCGAACTGCTCGGACACAGGTTTTTCATTTTACTTGTGAACAAGTGTCCCGTGTGGGTGCCGAAACGTTATTTTGTGTGTGTGTGCATTAAAATTTTACTTTGGTCGGCACAGTGCCTCGGGTTTTGTTCCTTCACAATGTATCATCCCGGTCAGATGGGTTTTCGTCAAACTTTAAATTTAAATGTCAAAAGCAGATACTCCAACGCGCGAGCACTAAGGGCAAGCGTCGTAGTTTGCATTCGGCACAGCGACTTCTTTCGGCAGGAGTAGTAGTAATGCTCTCTATTGCCGCTAGGTTATAAGAAATGTGGGCATCGCAATCGATTGAGACATGAGTTACGTAAGAGCATGAATAGAAACATGAGAATCACCGAAAAAAACGGGCATTCCAAAAACGCAGTTCTGACTTTTGATACGCATGGTAAAGGTATTAGAAATATTGCTGATTCGTGGAGCCGCTATACCAAGAGTATTTGGGTAAAGTTTCGTGGTACTGTATTTAACGTGTACCACAATGTTCCACTGAAAAAAGTAGCAGAATCCGCGCTCACCAGCGATGCCTGTTAAGCCTGGAAGGGCTGGACTTTCTCCAGCGCTGCCCGGGAGCCGAGTGCCATTACCAAAGCCTGTAAAGATGAAAAGAAGAGAAGTTATTGTGCATAATCCTGCGAATGCTGTCTATTGACAAAAATATGCTGGGCGATTTGCACGTGAGGGGCCTGTCAGCATGGGGATAAGATATCGGTGTACCGTGATAACTGCAGACGAAAAATATCAAAAGCGAGAATAATGATAGCATATTCACTTGGGAAATACAACCAGGTGTACGATTTTCATAACTATCCAACCATATATTACGTCCTGCATTGTTCTCTAGATTGATGACATCTCATTGCACATTTCAATGCAGGTAGTAGGAAATAAGAGACGCAAACGGGAGAGGACAGGAGACGGACAACGCACTAACGAGAGCGACGAATCACAAAAAAAAATGATTCAGCAGTTTCCCCCGAAAAAGTATTAAATAGGCATAAAAATGAATATGATGAAGACAAAGGTAATACTAGACAGCCTGGTGAAAGAGAAAGAGTTCAAGATTGAAAGCCACACATTGGAGTATACACAAGAATATTTATACCTAGGGCAGACAACTGCTAACAGGAGAGCCTGATTACGGGAAAATATATCACCGAAGAATGAGATTGGGCTGGAGCGCATTCGGCAGGCCGTTAGAAATAAAGTCAAGAAATCTGCCACTGTCATTAAAGTGAAAATTATACAATCGCTGCATACTTCCAGTTCCTAACATATCAGGCTGAAACATGGAGGTTAATAAAGCAACTAGAAAAAATGCTGAGGACGACACAGCGTGCAATGAAAAGTAAAATTACAGGAATAACATTAGCAGGTCCGGCGACATCATAATGGGTCAGGGAACGAACAAGAGTTGTAGATATCTTTGTTGATATCAAGCGAATGAAATGAACGTCAGCTAGCCAAGTAACGCGTAGGACAGATAGCTGGTAGACAGCAAGAGGAACTGAATGGTTATCAAGAGATGGGAAACGCAGAAGAGGGGGGCAGAGATTCAGCTGTAGGAAAGGGGATTCAGAAAAACAAAGCGAAATGACCAACATTTTTATGCCATCAAAAAAGAAATGATGTTATTGTTCACTTTAAAGTACAATGAATCGTACGCCTTTTGGCGGTAAGCTACCAAGATTTCAAGCCACTTCATATCGTTAGAAAACTAATTCTGTCTTTTATTAAGGGATGCTGATTACTCTTACCTGAACCCCCAATGAGTCCTGGTAGGCCGGTAACGCCACCTAAAGTACCTCCAGCGCTACCTAACGAGAGACAAAGAATAAAAAAAACCCATGTGCTCACATGCACCACGACAAAATTCGCCCACGCGATTTACAGCGTATAGGTATGAAAGGGATATTTCAGTAGTTTTGTTGTTTTTTTTGCGTGTCGAAATCTCTACGAAACCTTTGACGTAGGTATTTAGGTTTATGTCACGAGCAAAGTAGGTGTTACATGTAATTCAAAGCGTCAAGATGCGTCAACGTTCAACCAGATCTTTTCTTAAATAACTGTGATGTCCCGCTCTAGCGCTTTGAAAGAACTGTCTGAAAGTGCCATAAATTGGCGGAAAAGTAACCCGACGCTGGCCGTAAACATACTTATCTGCGAGTTGCAAAAGCCCTCATCATGATCATACGTTGGCTAGATTACTATTTCGAGGTTTGTCAAGCGGTAGTAAAAACGAGTTTCTATTTCATAAAGCTCCCGCAACAAACTTCAGCTCACATCAACACGCCTGAGAGGATATCTTATACAAGGAACAAATGACGTATAGTTGAAGTTTTTTGGATAACATGGAAAAAATAAAGGCGAGAAAGATTAACGCAAACCGTTTATTAAGTCCGGCAGTGCATTCAACGCCGATACAAAAGTCCACTAATCGACCTTGCCAGAGGTGCGTATCGGCAGACATAGAGGATGCGAAACGCAAGAAGTGCTTCTTTAGACACGACAAAAACTATTACAGCATCAGCGATGAAGCAAAAAGGAGTAGCTTGAAAAGAAAAGAATAGGTGGCCTTCGATTTATGTACGAAAGCTGATAACTATTATGAATACGCCGCTCAGGGGGAACTTCATTATTGACTAAATGCTCCGGCACTTCAATGGAGCAACACGATGGCAAGTTTTGAAGAAGGACCATGAAATGTCGGTTTACGTCAAAAGGAACAGCTTTGTACGACAATGACTAGAAAGAATGATTAATTTTCGTAATAAGCTAGAGTATGTACATTCATTTTTTTTCAGTCGCAAGATTTAAACTGCGCGTTCTTGCGAGGTGCCTCCTTGTTTCGTTGTTAATAGCTTTATATTTCCCCCTCTATATAGATGTATGGGGTTCACTGGAATAGTATATTTAAAAGATTGCTGACAACTCTTGTTAACTAGAAGTTCGGCTTGGACGGAATGATTTAGGTGGCCTCATTCAGCTAATCAAACTAAGAGTTCTGTGTGCCTTTTATTTCGTTAAACTATAGTACATCACATTGTGTTTTACAGATAAAAGTCACGTCCAACGGATGAATTTCAGTTGTGTATTCCTCAAAAATGCGCACCAAGTGAGGATGTTGTATAATATCAATACTAGTATCTAGCCATGCTTGTTTCTTCGAAGTCGGAAGTCTTCTCTTTTACTATAGTTAATTATTTCCTGGGTTTGCATGACAGTGCAAGTACCGTTGTGTTTTAGCGTAAATATATATTTTGTAAAGAACAGAAAGCTTTGGCGTTTGCGATAAGTCACCAGATTCAACAGGCCCACCCAACTACTTACCTCCTGCTCCCAGGTCTACCACTCGCGCCACCACTGAGACCTAGAGAAGAAAAAAGAAATGAACATAGCTTGAACACACACCATAGAGTATATTTTAATTGAAGCCGTCGGGCCATTAATATGATCTCATATTTTTCGCAAACAAAGAACTCTAACAGTCAATGTTTTCACAAGATGACTCACGAAGATAACGGTACTTTGTAACTGCAGTAAGGTGAACCTGTCTTTGTTGCTACAAGTGGTAATGAAACGAAGTCAACAGTGTTCTTGTTTCTCTTACAAGAACTGAAATCCGGGTTAGTGTGTAAGATTGCGAACTTGAGCTGGTAGCGCAAAAACAACGACACAAGCAAGAAACAGTGATAAGAGACGAGCGCTAACTTCAAACGAAAGTTTTGTTTATTGTCGGAATCCACGCCTTTTTATCACCCAGCAAAGATCAGAAAACCACATCGTCACCCAAGAACACCTCATCCCGCTCCCACAACGATAATGAATAAGTCTATTTAGTGGTTTCCTCTTTTTTAACCAATTTCTAGAGTTCCATTAGACGTGCAAGCGCTGTTGTCTTTCATCGGGAAAAAAATTGCTTTGCCTGGGTGCCACTGTCCACAGCAAGGATCACTGTGCTGCCGTTCATAAATTGAGAGTAGCAGAAGAATACGAAAAAGATAGGACACCAGTTATCTCGCTAAACATCCCTTTCGTGGGAATAAATAGCGAATATGAGATATGCCCATGTGTCACTATTCTGGATAAAATTCTAGAGTGCATAATATTCTCGACAATATTCTGGAGTGCACAAAAAAGTGCGCGTATTGCGCTAGCGGCGTAAGGCTGGTCTGTCTGGCTAAGTTTTGCTAGTAATGCCAAGCCTTTGCTATAGACATGCTAAGTTTTGATAGTAGTAAGTACGGCAGACATTTGACGTGACCGCCTATTACGGGATGTGCCTTTTTAGACACGTGATTAGCTTTTACCTGGTTTTTGGTGGAACTTCTCATGTGACCAGCTATTACGTGGTTTATGGCGAGAACTTATCACGTGACTAGTATTACGCGATGTTGCGTGATTTTAGTCACGTTACTAGTCATGAAGTGACGTTACGAAATTTAGGCACGTGAGCAGTTATTACGTGATGTTACGTGATTTTTAGTCACGTGACTAACTGTTACGATGTTGCACGATACAGTTGCATGACTAGTTGTTACGTCATTTTATGTGATTCGTAGACACGTAACAGGCACGCCATCACACTTACGGTATTCCTCGCCGGACGAATCGGCACACGTGTTGTGGGAGCGAAGAAGTTGAAGAGAACGAAGCGAGCGTAACCAGTTCATGATGATCATAATTCAGGTTCGCACTACCCGGCACAACAAAAAACTTAAGAGCTCCGTTCTTAACGTGTACCTCCGTAATGGATCAAGGTGGTAGAATTAGTGTTCATCCAATAAAAGAGGACTCTTGGGCCAGTTGCTGACTCAGTTGGTGGCCAGTTAGTGTTCAGCGTCGTCATAGTCACTACAGTGCATATAGATAGAAAACTCGAAGCGGTCTGGAAATCGCACGCTGGAGGGAAATTAATCTTGTCTATTCCATTTCGTAGCGTAAGTTTGTGGATATGACTCAGTTGGTGATTGCGTCTCTTTCGTTGCCAGATATATCAATACATTTAAATGTGCCCTCGGAATTGATGCCGAGACAGTTTTCGCTCAACGTTAAGGCGGTTCAGGGACACGCCGTCACTAAAACTTGTTACGATGGTGTTCACGGGAGATCTGGTGCAAGCGATAAATGTGCAAAATGTGGTTGGTTCTCGGATACGTTCAGAAGCGTGTTGTGGGGCTAGTTGGTACGACATATACAATAAAAAATGTCCTTCCCATACGCTTCTCAGAAGCGTATTGGAAGAACGTACAATGTTATATGGTACGATAAAGGTTCCGTTCCAGCGTTATTTAATCATAAGGGTATGTTAGGTAACTGAGCAAAAATATGTATGTATGTGCTGCAAATCGTCTTGTAAGTTATTCAGGAATCTCAGCAATCATTCGCATCACCAATGTAGTTTTAAAGCAATGGAATGTCTGTAATATATATGGCACTCGATTTCGTAAATAGGCAGCAGGTGCACTTACCTGCACCACCTCCCGATGGACCACCGCCAAAGCCAGCGCCAATGCCACCGCCATGGACACCAGCGCCAAGGCTGCCACCACCTACATATAACATGATCATGTAAAATGAATAAGAAAGTTCATGTTTCATTGTCTTCCGACAGCCATAATTCAGAGACACGTGTACACCCCCGCCCCCCCCCCCCAACCCATCTTTTTTTCACGGAATACTTGCCCCTTTCTGACTCACTCAATTCGCCACGGCGGCCTCTCATTGCCCCCCCACCCCCTCCTCCACATTCGCAGTGGCCTTCTCCTCCTTTCTTTGGATTGGAGGAGAGTGTACGATACACACACAAGGGGTGAGGAAATCCCGTTGCAGCCTTGAAAAAGACGAGTCCGCTTGTCGAAACGTCGGCTGCACCCACCCCCGTGTATACGAATTTCTCATCGCAAGCTTCCATCTTCTCATTCTCGCCTTTTTTTAGGGGGCGGAGCTCCTTAAGGTCGAGGCTTGTACATCACTCCCCTCGGTGTGGCCAGATGACGATGACCATGAGGCTGTCATCACGGCGCAGCAGATGAAAGGTAACCGCTATACGCCATGACGATAACGATGACGCTGATGACGATGAAGAATAACTGTGTTCCAGACCACAATATTCTCTTTCTGCCATGGTTGAAAACGACGAACGCGCTCGCCCGCGAAAGGCAAAAACGGCAACGCCGACAACAAGCTGCTACACCGGAGTTGAAGACGCGGGAAGCGGCGGCTCAACGGCAATAACACATTGTATATACTGTACACACGCGTTGTCACTCATTTACATGCACGAGTGGGCAATGTCACGGGTGATTTACGGTAAGAACGATCCCCAGTGCTTCGCCCACTCGTCATGTTTCACTTCGTGGAAATGCGAGATTTTCTTTTTTTGGGGGGGGGATATCTGTCAGAGCCTGTTGTTATTTGTTTACTTGTGGTAGATACTTCAGGTACAACGAAATAAGAGATCACGCGTTGGAACAAATGGAATTATTTGAACAAAGGGAAGCTTAATACGCCACCTCCTGATGTGCCATGGCCAAGACCACCTTCAAGACCACCGCCAAGACCACCTCCAAGGCCACCGCCAAGGCCAGCACCTACATAACATTGTAGTAGTTTAGAAGAAGATGGGACGCTTGAAGCGATGACAAATCTTTAATAACACGGGGTGTTGCCGAAGCAAACGTTGCCAGGACAAGCGTTCTTCTTCAGGAGCAGCCTTGAAAAACGAGACCACTTCTCGCAACGTTGGCTCCAGCGACACCCCGTTTTCCAAGGATGCTTCAACACTTCGAGAACAAATAACATACGTAAGAAAACATCATGTTTTCTTTAGGGGTGTGCGAATATTCGAATTTTTCGAATAGTGTTTCAGTTATTCGATCTCATTCGCATCGGAATTTAACCATTCGAATTAGTCGAACGTCCGGGAGGTACATATATCAACGTCAAATTTTTCGGACTCACGGAGCACGAAATTGTCCTAAAAATCGGGCAGTCCGGAAAAACGGATGCGTGCATTTCTATTCCGCTCGCTGTAAAGTCGTCACTGCTACGTTGGAAATTGCTTTAATGCCTCCCAGTAGACTTATCAGACATTTTTATACACGCCCAAGCTCTCGTGAATACATTAGGTACCTGTCGCGAACCCCGTTTAATTACGTAAATTTGCGTCGTGATGAGCCCCGCTCATACGAGCAAAGCGCGGAATAGATTACGGCTCTCTGGCATGTAGCGTTCGCAAACGTTGACGCGGAACACAAAGCCTGTGGCGGAAGAGTGGATGACTCCGTCCGACTTTTGCCGATGCCCTTGCGCACGTAAACTATCACCGAATCTCCGCCGATAAGCAGCATTTGCTGCCGCCGGAAGCCGATCGTGCCTATAGTTATGCGCGGCACATCGCTAACTAAGCTGACCCCCGTCACTGTCAGGGCGCTGGCTGTATTATAAGCACGCGCATTTCTCATGAAAGTTTTGTGATGCCTACCCGTTCCTAACTGCACACGGCGCGGTGATGGCGAGCTGTTTTTGCGTTCACGAAGGCAGCGCGTCTGTGCTGCGCGCTCAGCGATCTTGCACAAAGACGCAGCATGAACGGCGCCGTGGCGCGTTTGTGACGTACGCATACCACTAGCTAGCTGCGCTAGGCCACATGAACTACTCAGCAGTTAGCTAAAATGTTTATCAGAAGGATTGTCGGCAATTAAGCCGTTCTGGCGCGTTTGCCATCTACATGCCATGCTCATGGTGTGCTTGCGTCCAGTTCGCTAGCTTGATATACACCAAAATTGGTATTGCGCGACGTGACTGTATGACGAACATAAATGACAGGTCCTAACATGTAAAACATGACATGCAAATTATGTAAAGCATGATTTCTTCCTTCCTGGCTGCTTCGCATTACATCAATTCCCACAGTGCGTGGGATCTGCCGGCTTTTTTTGTGTGTAATTTCGCTTCAAAGTATTCGAAAACTATACTATAAATATTCGACAACTATTTGAATTCGCTTCGCAACCAAAATTTTGCTATTCACACAGTTATAGCTTTCTTACTTACATGCACCACCATAGAAAACGTTATTTGATGACTTGAGGTAGATATTGCGTAGTGCGAAATAAGAGAGCATGCATGTGAAGGTACTTATTGGAATAAAAGGAAACTTATTACACTACCTCCAGATGCGCTACCGCCAACGCCACCACCGCCCGAAGCACCGGTTCCAAAGCCACCAGCACCAAGGCCACCAGCGCCAAGGCCCCCACCTAATGAACATATAATGAGAACAAGAAAAGTCATGTCTTTTTTTACACACATCACTCTCAAAGCCTTTTATTTGACGACTTGTGGTAGATACTCGGCACAACTAAATAAAAAGACCATGCATACAAAAGTAGTTACTTATTGGATGCAAAAACATTGAAGGATCTATACAGGCCATATGAGGTAGGTATTTAGGCTTATCTCCAGAACAAGTAAGATGTGACATGTAATTCAGAACTTGAATATATTTAAATATTAAGGCAGAAACATTTGCTATACAATTTGGGCGTGTTACCAGACTACTTTCACAAAACTCGTCACATGTCGCATAAGGTGGCGGGAAAGTGACAAAATGCTCACCGTAAATATATTTTTCTGTGAGTTTCAAAAGCTCCCATAACGCCGGCAGAGTGACTAGATTTATTGACTTCGAGGTTCGTCAAACGCCAAAACGTGCTTTTCTTTCACAAAATTTCCTGCAACGCAGTGCGGGTCACATAAAAACGTCTGAGACAATCTTTTATATGAAGAGCAAACGGCCTATATTTGACGTTCTTTCAGTATAAATGCAAGAAATAAAGTCGAGAACATTTGACGCCAAGAGCTCATTGGGTTAGGGCTGCACCTTTCACGCCAACATTAGAATACGCTCGTTGAGATTGTCAGTGGTCTGTATCAACAGACGCAGCAAAGGACACTCCTCTGCACATCAGAAAAATGATAGGTGTTTCGTTGGACATGATGAAAGCTACACTACCATATGCAATGACACGAAAGCCGGCAACTTAGACGACGACAATAACAACAACAACAACAACAACAACAAATTCAGATGTTCCTCGAGTTATGCCCTCGAAACAGCTCTAGGTCCACGCCCAGACGATTCAGATAGTGCCGTCAAAATTTGTTACGATGGAACTCACATGAGAGATGAGGGAAGCAATGAATGGACACCATGTGCTTCTCTGTGCTCGCGCACAACTTCCTAAACGTATGGCAAGGGCTTACTGTGTTATTTTTGGCATCATAAGGTTTCCATTGCAGTGTTCTTCAAGCATACTAGTATGTTAGGTAGCACTGAGCAATGGTGCAAGTCTGTGAAAAGACTGGTCGTGTAAATTATTCAGGAATTCTCGCAGGAGCTTCCATCGGAGACCTATCGATTCAAAACAATGCGATGTTTGTAATATCTTTGGTGCTGACTTTCATAAATAGGCAGCAGTGTACCCACCTGCACCACTTATTGTTGCACCGGCTCCTGATGTGCCACCACCTCCTCCACCAAATCCACCGCCAAAGCCACCTCCAAGGCCAGCGCCATGGCCACCACCTACCAAAGATATCAGCATAAGAAACTTCATGTTTTCTTGTATGCTCCACAACCAAAGCCTTTTATTTTATGACATATGGTAGCCATTGGATAAAAAAAATAAAAGATCATGCAGATGGAAGTTCTTTGTTATTGGAATAAAAGGAAACTTATTACACCACCTCCTGATGAGCTACCGCCCAGGCCGCCGCCAAGACCATGTCCAAGGCCACCGCTGCCGATGATACCAACACCATGGCCGCCAGCGCCATGGTCACCACTGCCATGGCCACCACCTAGCAAACATATCAGATGCATAAGGAACGTCATGTTTTTGTGTCTGTTCCACAATCAAAGCCTTTAATTTTATTAATCGTGGTAGACGCGGGTACAACGAAATAATAAATCATGCATACGATAGTACTTCGTTACTGACATAAAAGCTAACCTATTACACCACCTCCAGATGCACCACCGCCAAGACCACCTCCAAGGCCACCGCCGCCGAGGCCACTAGCGCTCAGGCCACCACCTACAAAAAATGAATAAGAAACGCCATGTTTTCTTGCATGCGCCACTCTCAAAACATGCTATTTGATTACTTGTGGTAGATACCGGGTACAATGAAATAAGAGATCATGTATGCATAAGCACCTAGTTCTTCGAAGAAAAGGCATTACGAGAATTCTATGCAGGCCATACGTTGTGCGTATTTAGGTTCATTTCGAGAACAAGGCTGATGTCACATCAATTAAAAACCTGATTATATTTCAATATTAAGCTACAATTCTTTTCTACATGAGTCGGACGTACCAGTTGAGTGTTCTGAAAATACCAGTCGAAAATTGGATAAAGTGACAGGAAAGTTCCAAAATGTTGGCCGTAAACATACTGATCTGTCAGTGGCAAATGCCTTCGCCATACCGGCACAATCAATAAATTTGTGGAGTAATAGGTTTGTGAAGCGGCAAAACATGCTTCCCTTTCATAAATCTCCCCGCTACAGGTCACATAAACACGTTTGAGACGATCTTTTATGTAACAAGCAAAGAGCGTATATTTCACGCTCTTTTAATCAAGCGCAATATATAAATGTGACAATGCTTAATGCGAGCCGCTCATTAGGTTCGACCTTACATTCGAAGCCGACACTAGACTCCACCAATCAACTCTGCGAGGAGTCTATATCAAGCATTCGCGACTCCACTGCGTATTCAAAAAGCGGAAGGTCTTTCTTTGGACACGACGAAAGCTACACCAACATCAGCCATGACGCAATAGCCAGAGAGTCTGATGACAACAAAAGATCAAGAATGAAACTTCAGGTGGTCCTGGAGTTGTGTACTAGAAAGAGTTTTAGCTCCATGCGAAGACGATCCAGAGGCTGCCTTCAAAACTTGTTTCCATGGAACTCATTGGAGAGATGGAGGAAGCAATAAATGGACACTGTGCTTTTCAGTGTTGTGGCACAACCTCCGAAACGTATGGGAAGGGCATACAGCGTAATTTAGAATCATAAGGGTTCAATTGCAGTGATGTTCAACCAGACTGCTATGTTAGGTAACTCTCAGCAATAATATGTGCATGTCCGTGAAACAAATGGTCGTGTTAATTAATTAGGAATTTCAGCAGATACTTGTATCTGCAGTGTATAGTTTCAAAACAATGCGGTGTCTGTAACATTTTCCGTGCTCAATTTTGTAAATAGACAGCAGGTATACTTACCTGTGCCACTTATTGTTGCACCACCTCCTAATGCGCCACCGCTTCCATCGCCAAAGCTACCGCCAAAGCCACCTCCATGACTACCAGTGTGGGGCCACCAGCGCCAAGGCCACCGCCTACGGAACGTATAACATAGATAAGAAAATCAATTTTTTATTACAGGCACCCTATCAAAGACTTTAATTGATGACTTGTGATAAATACTGGGTCCAACTTAATAAAAAAATTACACCATCTCCCGCTAAAGGGAACCATGTGTAGATGTGAAGCAAGCGGGTGTAACGCTTACACTGGCGGCGGCGTTGACGCTGGCGCTCATCGCAGCGTTGCGCAGGAGAGAAAGCTGGGGAGGCGGGCAAAGCAGGCAGTGATGGAGCAGTGTTTGTACTGGAACATGCCAATCGCTGCTAATGGGCAATGAGAGACAGAATACTCCGACTGGACACAGAGACCCGCACTCCGCTTTTAGTTAACGCGCACGCTGCGAATTTTTACTGTTCAACAACGCACAGGAGAAATCTCCACCGGCACCACCTTGGAGGTCAAGATCCATTGCCATATATACGGGGGTGGCCAGTGAACGGTTGTGCAGCGCGAGCAGTCGGTTTTTTCAGCAAGAAACTCGCTAGCAGACGCTGCCGGCGTCGGCGTCGCGAGGCGAGAGAGGGGGTGGGAGCGTAGGAGAGGGGGGACGCGCATGCGCAGTGGGGGTGTGGACGCTGCGGGCAGGTATGCCTATAAGTGAGAGGGGGGAGCGTAGGAGAAAAGAGAGGGGGGACGCGCATGCGCAGTGGGAGTGTGGACGCCGCGGGCAGGGATGCCTAGAGGAGAGAGGGGGGAGCGCAAGAGGGGGAGGGGGAGGGGGAGGAGGGGAGGCGCATGCGCAGTGAGGGTGTGGTTGCCGCGGGGAGGGATGCCTAGATGAGAGAAAGGGGGAGAGGGAGGTTTTTTATTTTTATTTTTTTGAAAGGGTTTGCGCATGCGCAGTAAGGGGTGGTCACGCCGGCACACCACCACCACCACCACCACCGGATTAAGCTTCGCCATAAGATGCTTCACATCTAAAAAGTCATGCATAACTAAGTACTTAGTTACTTGAAGAAAATGAAACTACATCTACGACAAGGCGGTGGAACAACTTATTGGATCAGCCACAGAGCAATGTCGAGACAAAATACTGATTGCTTTACATATTTTTTAAACAGGGTTACAGTTATTCGAGATTTGGGAGGTTAACTTGCGATACTACGTTAACCGGTCAATTCTAAAGCATTTTCTATTTAATTACGCATGTACTGCTCACTTTCTGAAAAAAAATGTAAGATAAGTGTATGTATCTGCAGTGCCACCTGCACCACCAAGAGCACCTGCAATATATGAAGCAAAAGAAAAACAATTAAATAGAGAAAGGTTATGCGCATGTCTTATTAAAAAAACATAGAAGTTCAATTGAAGGCATACGCACATGTTCATATGAATGTATGGTTGAAAACAACTTTAATGAAAGTCCGGCGATGTTTAATAACCCGGCATTAGGTCTCCCATAACTGCTGTGTTTTTTATAAGCCCAGCTACGTGGGCTGCACAAGGCTGTCTTGAATTAAGCTCTATTACGATGCGATGACTGATACAAATTCTATCTTGATGCTCTAATGCAGCACCAAGAAGATCGCTCCCTTCTGTCTTGCTTGATTTCCAATTCACTATTGCATGATTTCATTCTGGAAAAATTCGGCGGTGTTTCTGTTAAACGCCTGTCTATGTGAGCCACTCGTCTCACTTTCAAAAAGTAAGAATGAGCTTAGAAAAAAAGAAAACATGCCGGCAAGTAGCTGACAAAACCAGCGACCTAAAAGGGGGTGGTGGCACCGAATTTTTTATCATAATTTGTGTTGTGTGTCAATTCTTATGCGTTCCCAAACAGGCTGGCGAAATTCTAGCGCATTTGGTCGTGCACTTCATTTATAATTGAATATACATGCGAGTGGCTGAGAGTAGGGCAACACTATCGCGCTCGCAAGCCATGACGAAACAAGCTTTATGCTGTGTGATCATCTGCATTCTGGCGAACAATTTTGCTTTTTGGCCAGCTGCGGATGCGATCGATCAGCTTGCCATTGGAATTATACGGTTTGCAGCGCAAACATTGCGGAAACAATGCCATCGGGTGCAGCAGCATCACACTAACCATGTGTGGTAAGGCGGCTGATTTGGTAGCAGACGATGGCTACGCTCCGGGCAGCACGTTACGTAACACTTACCGTGGCAAAACGGCGGTTGCCGGTGGTGGGCGGGGTTTATAACCGGCGAAATCTAGGGGCTTATTTAGGACTGGAATATTCTTTCACGGTCAATTTTTTATACATGTACAGACATATCAGACTCTCTACTATGTCTTGGTGAAAACCGCGTGATTGCGTGACAGTGTCGTGGCCCCTTTGAACTGCGAGGAGTGGGTTATCAATTTGTAGACACGTGCGAATTACATGCGCGCTGGTTTGGTTTCACCTAGCTAAATGGCTAAGCTGCAGAAAGCAAGAAAGCTGCATGAAATAATGATAAAGCTTCAGCACAAAACAGGTGCACAGAGCTCAAAGAAACGACAAGGACAACATTATTCTTTATCTGTTGTGTATCTTTTTCGCGCTAAAGCTTTAACATTATCGTATACCAACTAGACGGCTCCCACACATTGCTTCCGCATAAATTTGCTAGAAGTGCTTAGTGCGCATGGCTCTCAATAACAATGGCGGCCTACTCCTACGTCAGGATAAGGGTTGTCAATTACTGCACCAGTGAAAGTTTTGTGTATTCCAATATTTGTAAAACCCCTCATGTATACCGCCAGCCTTCAATTTAATGAAGAAAGATGACGCATCCTTACCCAAGCCGGAAAGATGGCCACCTGATCCAGCTGCTCCGCCGAGGCCAGCAGCACCAGCTGCTCCAAAAGGCATAACATGCAACCAGAGAATGTGAAACTTGCTCAAGTACTGCACAGCTAGTTTATATTGAGGCGTTTTGTTTATTCAAGGAGAATATTATGGGTAACGTAAGCAGGCGTTAAAGGCTTGTGTTCTTGCTTCAACAGTTAGCTATTTTATTATAAACTTTCTTTTAAAAAGGCACCGACAATTTCGACACTGCCTAATGAGAATTATGAGCGCAGTTGTTTAGGTTGTCTCGAGAGACACGAGAGACTTGAGAAGACGGCGTCGTGAAGGCGGCAGACGTGGCCGCGCCGATGTCTCGCCAATTTATTTGGGAAGGCCAAGCGAAGCGGCGGCAGCTGCTGGCGTCCAGACCGCCAGGCGCGTGAACTCTTTCTCTCTAGCTCGCGCCTCGAGCTCTGCATGAGCTGCGCGAGTGGCGCGGCGCGGTGGCTACGAAATGATGATGATGATGAAGGTCGATGATGATGGCGCTACAAGGTGTTTTGATTTGGCGATAAGTTAAGTCCAATGCTTCTGCTTCGGGAGCGTGCACCTCTGGATTCAGGCGTCGGCGGCGTTGAGCCTCTGCTCGGGCAGCTCGTTTAGCAGCAGCGGCCGACGACGCACCTCCACCAGTTGCGTGGCTCAGTGTTCAGAAAGAACTGGCTGAGACTATGTTGTATATAGATACACGATTTATGTTAAGAAGAGAACGCCGTTTGTAGCATGACTGGTGCGGGCAATTTCGTGCCGCCGATTTCACATTAACTGCCGTAGACGAAACGTAGCGCAACTGCCTACCTAACCGGGAGACCGTGGAAGGCAGCGCGTGGGCGCGTTCCCCAACAGCTTACGCATGATGGCGCACACTACTGTGCCGCAGTTATTGTGAACTAGAACTAACTCTAGTTCACTATAGTCGCAGTAAAGCCCCTCAAACTTCGTTATGTCGCAGCGGGTGGCTGACGCGAAACCTGTCATCTCGTCCCCTGTCGTTCCCTCCTTCCGCGCGCTCTCCTCGCTATAGCCTTCTTTCATATTGCGCTGCACTCCGCGTTCGCTCTCTTTCATCCTCGTTTGCTTGCCAGTTACGACGACGCCGCTCAATGCAGGAAAGGGCGCCTATGAGCTGCGCTCTAAAACTTGTTCAGTATGGGTTAACTTGTGCCCGGAAAACTAGATGCAAAATCTAAGAGCCCACTATAGAGCGTTCCACACACAAAGTGTTCCTCCGACTAACGCACGTCTTCTTCTCCCAAAGCCTCGCAGGTTAACCCACTTTATCGTGCTCGAGTGCGAGAGCATGCGTTGCGCTGTCACAAGAAGCGCGAGCAGGCACGAGGCATTACAGACGCTAACAAAGCGGCTTCCTGGCTTTCATGGTGGGGCACTCCTTGGGGCACTCTCTCTTTCGCTCTCTTTCGTCCTTGTTCGCTCTATTGGTTACGCCGACAACGGGGACGCCACTCAGCGCAGGAACGGCCGCCTAAGAGCTACGTTCCAAAAAGCGAAGTCAAATAAATGAGCCAAAGTCCTTCAGTGGTCCGTCTAAATGCATTTGTATTCGCTTTTTTCTACAGACTGGAATTCTCGGCATGGCACTTATAAGACCACAAAGGGACAATGGCGCAGCCATACACATTTGGGAAACAAGTAGAACCATAGTAGGTGTATGCAAGCAAGATCAAGGACAACTTGTATATGGAAAGGACAAGCATTTAAATTTCGGTTTTACCTCTTGAAAGTTTTCTGTTCTTCATCACTATCGACGCTGCAGCGTTGAATTGTAGGTAATTGGTTAAAATAGAAGCAAGACCAGATTACAAATATGTGGACATGCGTCTGATGATGATTAGTGGGGTTTTGTGGCGCAAGGGCCACGGGTGGCCAAAGAGCGCCATGTCTTTTATGTTGTGTTAGCAATGACCAATGCTTACGATGGCAGTGTGTATTATGGCTGTATAGAGGCCTTAAAATCATGCGCTATAAGGTAGCGTAAAAGATTTGTATAGAGTATAAAATTATGACAGTGGTGCGTGGTGTGATCTATGGGTGTGATATGGATGAAGAGTAAGCATGGTTATCTACAGGTGAGAGATGGCAAATAGCACGAATGCCTCCTCAGGGTCTTTGAGCCCAAAAACCGGGGAGGCAGGTGCTTCCTTTGATAGAGCTACCGCAGCCGCAACCTCAGTTGCGAGGCGGCGCTACGGGTTAGCTGGGAAAATAACGTTGAAGTTAGTGACATCTTTAAGATATGCAAAAAGAGATTGGTATGTAAAAAGTGGTTCTCTGCCTATGAACATAGCGGGGTGAAGTGGTAACTTTGCCGGCGTATTAATGGAAAATGCTTGTTTCTTTCAGCATCTAGTTCCGTGCATTGGAATAGGACGTGAAGTACTGTAAGAGGCTCACCACATTTATGACACAAAGGTGGATCGCCACCGGACAAGAGGTACGAGTGTGTAGTGTGTGTGTGTCCTATTCTAAGACTGCAAAGAGTTATTTCTGTATGACGTGACTTTGATATCGGCGGCCAATAACCAAGGTGTGGTTTTATAAGATGTAGTTTATTATGTTTTTCTTTATCCCATAAGCGCTGCCAATGAGCTCGGAGCTTCCGTTTTAGTAAGGGCTTCAGGTCTTGCGCAGGGACAGCCATGGGTGGAACGCCAGCGTTTTTCGTGGGCGGATGCAGCTAGCTGATCCGCCAACACGTTACCCTCGATCTCGCGGTGCCCTGGCACCCAGCATACAACAACATGCTGTTTTAGTGCGTAGATCATGCATAATATTGAGTAGAGAGAGATGAGAATAGGATTTGTATGTTTTTTCAAAGTTTTCAAAGCTTTAGCCACACTAAGGGAATCTGTGTATATAACTGATTTTTTGTAGTTTTATTTGTTTGATGTGTTTAACGGCCGCAAGTATCGCGTAAGCCTCTGCTGTTAAGATGCTTGTATTAGGATGCAGAGTGCCGATATTCGAAAAGCATGGGCCGACTGCAGCGTAGGACACAGATGTGTGAGACTTGGAGGCATCGGTGTAGAATTCTGGACAAGTGTATTTGTGCTGCAGTTCGCAGAAGTATGTACGTATATGCGCAGTAGGCGCGTGTTTTGTAACTTCAACGAAAGATGTGTCACAGTCTACAAGCTGCCACTGCCACGGCGGGAGCTGCATAGCGGGGGAATAAGGTGATATTCGAGCAGTGGGACATTTGTTTCTTCAGCCAACTCTCTAACACGTAGTGAGAAAGGGCGCGCCATTGTGGGCCGATTGCGAAAAAGTTGAATACTGGACAGGTCGCTGATGGTGGAATATGCAGGCTGCTCACTGTTCGCATTCACTTTAAGGAAATACACCAAGGAAGAATATGTCCTCTGCAGTTGGAGCGACCACTCGTCCGATTCAACATAAAGTCTTTCAACTGGGCTTGTTCTAAATGCGCCTGTGGACAGGCGGATGCCTAGATGATGAACAGGGTCTAGCATTTTCAGAGCGCTTGGCGTGGCTGAATTGTAGACTATGGCGCCATAGTCAAGGCGTGAACGGATAAGGCTTTTATATAGATTCATGAGGCACTTTCTGTCGCTGCCCCACGTAGTGTGCGACAGCACCTTTAGGATATTCATTGTTTTGAGGCATTTATTTTTAAGGTGTTTTATGTGGGGTATGAACGTTAACTTTGCATCTAAAATTACCCCTAGGAACTTATGTTCTGTGTTTACGGGCACGCGTTCACCCTTCATGACGATTTGAGGATCAGGGTGCAAGCCTCTTTTCCGTGAAACAGGACACATGTGCTTTTTGTGGGTTCAGTTTGAAGCCATTTTCATCAGCCCATTTGGACACCTTGTTAAGGGCAAGCTGAACCTGTCGCTCACAGATGCCAAGAGAACATGATTGAAAAGCTATCTGGACGTCGTCCACATATGTGGAATAAGACATATTATGAGGGATGTACAGACGGAGAGAATTCATTTTTATAATAAAGAGCGTGCAACTGAGCACCCCCACCCTGTGGCACTCCGGTTTCCTGTACAAATGTTCGGGACAAGACATTGCCCACTCTGACACGGAATGTACGATCAGACAGATAACTTTCGAGGACATTGAACATATTACCGTGTATACCTATGTGCGAGAGGTCTCTCAG
>JALIZH010025065.1:0-46791 GCA_030522465.1 Rhipicephalus appendiculatus | reverse complement strand
ATGAGAGTCCACCGCGGTGGCATGGTAGAGATGTGACGGTGCTCGGCTGCTGACCTAAAAGTTGCGGGTTCGATCCCGGTCGCGACGGTCGCATTTCGATGGAGGCGAAATGCCAGAGGCGCGTGCACTCTATATATGTTACTGCACATTAACGAACATTAGCTGGTCCGAATTTCCGGAGCCTTCCACTACGGCGTGCGATATAATCATACCGTAGTTTTTGTGCGTAAGACCCCACGAATAGTTAATATTACTATTAGTTTTGTATAAGCGGCCAAGCTTGTGGGCAGGCAAGTAGTTTCTTAATGCGCGCTGCTACGTGTAGTACGTTTTTAATGACGTTTCGTCCGAGTACTTGCGTTCGATCTTCGGCGAAGTAGTCCACGCTGATATTGCACTCACTAGTTTCTCTGTATGATCAAATTGTAGATGATTCTTACCTTGAGCGGCTTTTTGCCAAAGGGCACTTTCAATAGCTCTCATGTGACGTTGCAAGCCCTGCATATATCAAGATTAACATCTTCAATATCCACTAAACTACGTCTTTCCGGTTTTTATTTCAATAAAAAAGAAGCACAGTTAGGCACGTTCGTGTGTAGCTTTCCCAAAATTATGACAAAGATACTACAATGTGCACGAAGAGGTGTGAGGATGGCTCCTTTGTTGATCTATATTTATTGGCATATAGTGAAGTGCAGCAAGCTTTGATGTCCTTCTGGCTCTGAACTGTACTCATTTCCTTTACTTTTTCATTTGCACTGAACACCTCAAGTAAGGCAATGGTGTTTCGATGTACACAATTCACTTTCTTTTCACCTTTAGCTTGACGTAACCCTTCTTGAAAGCAGCAGTGCACTTCCCAGCGTTACTCAAATGTTTGTGTGTGTTTGCGCGTGTGTGTGTGCTCGTGTGTGCGTGTTTGTGTGTGTGTGTGCCCGTCTGTGTGTGTACGTGTTTGTGTGTGTGTGTGCGTGCGTGCGTGCGTGCGTGCGCGCGCATGTTTGTCTGTGTGTGTGTGTGTCTGCGTGCGTGCGTGCGTGTGATATCCTACTCCATGTCGCGGGCTTGTCTCAGTGTCTAGTACCGCTCTTTACCGACAATAACTCAGAGACTGCACTCATTAAGTTTACAGAATTATCTCAATAAAACAAAACGAAATTAACAGGGTAAATAACCTGTCGAAATCAGGCATGGTACAAGCAAAAACTGAAGTGCAACCGAGCGGAGGGGCTGTTAGTGCACGCGAACGGACATCGGAGATGCGTGACATCGAACAGAGGCCAGGCAATCGATGTCTCCTAACGGCTGAGGTCGAGTGCGTGCAAAGTGCGCCGTCAGGAGGAGAAGCGCGTAAGGGGGAAGAAGAGTCTTGGGTTACAGCACTGTTGCCTGTCGGCGATAGGATTAGACGGGCGCTTACGCTGACACCGCTGGCTGTGGCACGCAATCCTCGCGCGCCCGTATACACCCTCTCGACACCGCTGAAGCACGCATTGCTTTCGATCGTGCTCAAGGAAGCGGAGGAATTAGCCTGTTGGGACGCGTGTACGCGCGGGAGAAGAAGACACGACCGCGCGGCGTGGATCCCAAACATCGACTGTTTATTCAGGTTCTCTGGAGGTTCCGGAGAGCAGCGGAGGGTGGCGCTGCCTGGCGGCTTGGCTTGGCTTGGCTGCCGCCACAGCACTCCCCCCCCCTAGTGAGTTGCCGAACGGAGTTAAAGGTCCAGGCGAGTGGGTGCTCTTGATAGCCGCCCACTGTGCGTCAGCCGGGAGGGCACCTCGTGGACTTGGGCTGGCATTGAAGCTGGGGGTCCTGGCGATGATTCCCTTAGTGGAGGCAACACGGCGTCGTCACGGTCCATGTGTGCTGGCTTGATGCGGTCCAACGACACGACCTCCTCACGGCCGTTTCTCTTGATTGTGAATTGCTTGTTGCCACGGCGGAGGACTTGAAACGGCCCATCATAGGGTGGCTGAAGAGGTCGCCGAACCGCGTCGTGTCGTACAAACACATATGGGCACGATGTGAGCTGTGGGTCGACGTGCACCACACGCGACCCTGGGGGCCGTGGAGGTACCGCGCGCAGTTTGCTCATGACGTTGCGTAGGCGAAGTGCATAGTCGCTGCAAGCTATGGATGCCTCCTCTGAGCCGCGCGCAAAGAGCTCTCCCGGCAGCCTGAGTGTCGTGCCGTAGACCAGCTCAGCGGCGCTGCAACCAATGTCCTCTTTCAAGGTGGACCTTATACCCAAAAGAACGAGTGGGAGGGCCTCCACCCAGTTGTGTTCCTCGGTTGCCGTGAGCGCAGCCTTCAGCTGGCGGTGAAAGCGCTCCACCATGCCGTTGCTCATGGGGTGGTACGCTGTCGTGCGTATGCGTGAGGTGCCCATGAGCTGACTGATGGCAGTGAAAAGGGCTGATTCGAATTGTCGGCCGCGGTCTGTTGTTATCGTGGAGGGCACACCGAAACGGGCTACCCAGTGGTACAGGAAAGCACTCGCAACCGTCTCGGCAGTGATGTCCGCGATAGGGATGGCCTCCGCCCAGCGGGTGAACCTGTCGACACAGGTCAGCAGGTAGGCCTTTCCGTGGCAGGGTGGCAGTGGGCCGACGATGTCCAGGTGGACATGATCAAAGCGAGAATCCGGAGTGGGGAGTGTTCCCAGTGCTGTCGAGGTATGGCGTTGTATCTTAGAGCGCTGGCAAGCTACACATTCGCGTGCCCAGCGTCGGACGTCCCGATTTACGCCCGGCCAGACAAATCTTGCCGTCACCAGTCTTTGGGTGGCTCTAATCCCCGGATGAGACAGTCTGTGCAAGGACTCGAACACATGGCGACGGAGGCTCGCGGGCACGAACGGGCGAGTTCTACTGACGCTTGTGTCACAGCAAACCTTGTCCTCGGATCCGGGAACCGGGATCCACTCAAGATTCAGGGCAGTGGTCGCGGTCAACAGGTGTTTCAGTTCGTCATCTTCACGTTGAGCGGCTGCCAAAGCGGGAAGATCAACCTGTAGTGTGGGCATGATGGCGTTCACAGGATTCCGTGAGAGGGCGTCCGCTACCTCGTTGTCGCCGCCTTTGACGTGGCGGATATCAGTCGTGAACTCTGATATATAGGACATTTGGCGCCGTTCACGTGCTGTGTGCGTTCCACCGTCGGAGCTTAGCGAGCGCAATGCATAAGTAAGCGGCTTGTGGTCGGTGAGGACGAAAAACTCTACACCTTCCAGGAAATGGCGAAAATGTCGTATGGCAGCGTACACGGCCAGCAGTTCTCTCCCGAAGGTGCTGTAGCGGCGCTCGGTAGGTGTTAGCTTCCTCGAAAAGAAGGAAATCGGGCGCCAGATTCCCCCCAACGAGCTGCTGTAATACAGCCCCAACGGCTGTATCGGAGGCATCTACCATTACGCTCTGCGGGACACCGGACCTGGGGTATTCAAGCAGTGCGGCGTTTGCCAAAGCGTCCTTGACCTCGCAGAAGGCTTCTTTTGCTTCTTGAGACCAGGAGAGGGTGTCCGAGCCATTTCGTGAAGTGGCCAGCAGGTCGTGAAGAGGTTGAAGGATATGGGCGCAGCGGGGAATGAAACGGCGGTAGAAGTTTACCAAACCCAGGAATTCCCGAAGCTGGCGCTTGGCGGTCGGCTGCGGAAATCCTTGCACGGCTTCAACCTTGTTGGGTTGAGGAAGAACTCCTGAGGCGGAGATGACGTGTCCAAGAAACGAGAGTTGTCGCACACCAAGCTCGCATTTGGCCATGTTCACGACCACGCCATGTTCCACTAAGCGCTGGAAGACGATGCGCAGATGATTCACGTGCTCTTCCGGAGTGCTGCTGGCGACTAGCAAGTCGTCAAGATAGGCGTGGCAGAAGCTGAGGCCGCGTATAGCACCGTCCATGAACCGCTGGAATGTCTGACCCGCGTTTCGGAGTCCGAATGGCATTCGGAGGAATTCGAAAAGTCCGAAAGGCGTTGCGATGGCGGTCTTCGGGACGTCCTCCGGGGCAACGGGAATCTGATGGTATGCCCGCACCAGGTCGATCTTCGAGAAGATAGTGGCACCGTGAAGCCTCGTCGTGACATCGTGTATGTGCGGTACCGGGTATCTGTCTGGAGTCGTTACCTGGTTCAGCGCCCTATAGTCCCCGCATGGTCGCCAGTCTC
This sequence comes from Rhipicephalus appendiculatus, assembly GCA_030522465.1. NCBI lineage: Eukaryota > Metazoa > Arthropoda > Arachnida > Ixodida > Ixodidae > Rhipicephalus > Rhipicephalus appendiculatus. The sequence continues at coordinate 42,623 of JALIZH010025065.1, read as the reverse complement.
CCGGCGTTGACTTTGGCACCATATGAAGTGGAGATGCCCAGGCGCTCGACGAGGGTCTGATGATCCCTAGCTCCATCATGTGTTCAAATTCCTGTCGTGCGACCTTCAACTTCTCTGGAGGCAAACGGCGAGGCCGCGCGTGCACGGGTGGGCCGCTGGTGGCGATGTAATGGCGTACCTCGTGCTTCACCGCGGCGCTGGCTGGCGGCTGCCTCGTCAACTCGGGAAAATCCTGCAGAATGCGAGTAAAACGTTCTGCACCGGACGGCCCGAGCAGAGTGGGGCTCAGCGGAGGGTGGTGCGAGGGATTGCCTTGCACAGTTGCCTGCGACACGGGATCGTGAAGGCGGCGGTTGCGCACGTCGACGAGAAGGCCGAAATGCCGAAGAAAGTCCGCACCCAAGATGGCGAACTTCACTGCTGCCACGATGAAAATCCACCGGAACGTTCTGTTCAAGCCTAAATCGAGTGGCAGCGAGCGATGTCCGTAGGTGGCGATGGTTGTGTTGTTGACCGCCTGAAGCGGGGACGCACTGGGGACACGGCGATCGGTGGACCCAACCGGCAGCACGCTCACCTCAGCGCCGGTGTCCACGAGGAATCGAAGGCCACTGTCGCGGTCGGTGAGGAAAAACACTGATGGACGACGTTCGGGGGCCTCTGCGACACTGGTCGTCCTCAGTGCCGGCCGCTCCCGTTTCCCGCATAGTCGCACGGAGGAATGCATTTGCGAGCAGCATTGCCATGCTTCCTGTGATACCAGCAGATTCTCTGTTGCACTGCTGGGCGCTGGCGCTCCTCGGGAGTGCTGCGGGCCTGCATCGCTGCGACGGTATCGGCGAGGCGGGATATGTGCTCCCGGATGTCATGCAGCGTGGTCGTGGGCGCGCCGCCGGCGATGTCTGGCTGTAGCGCCGCGACGGACGGCGGAGCGACCGCCAGCACCGAGTCCGCGAGCTCGGCGAGTTGAGACAGGCGTTTGTCGGCAGCCGAGGCGAGGACCATGCGCACGTTGACCGGAAGTCGCTGTAGGAACAGCTCGCGAAGCAGTCTGCTGTCGGCATCGGTGGTGGCTGCGCCGGCCGTGTGCAACAGCTGCCTCATGTGGCGCAACAATTGGCTGGGCGTCCGGTCCCCGAGCTCGGTGTCGTGCAGTAGCTGCTGCAGTCGCTGAGGCTCCGACGGCGTGACGCGGCTGATGAGCAGCTGTCTGAGCGCTGTGTACGCGTTCTCTGCAGGTGGAGCGACCAGCAGATCGCGTATCTCGCTCGCTATTGCCGGTGGGAGGCTGGCGACCACGTGGTGGTACTTTGTTAGCTCAGCGGCAATACGACGAGCGGTGAATTGGGACTCCACCTGCAGGAACCACAGCTGCGGGTCCGCTGTCCAAAACGGCGGGAGCCTGATGTCGACGGCGGAGATGGCCGGTGCGTCAGGGGGAGTCTCCATGGCGTCGATCGCTTGAAAAAGGCGGTAAGCCTCGTCCGGGTCACCACTGTTGGGACGCGTGTACGCGCGGGAGAAGAAGACACGACCGCGCGGCGTGGATCCCAAACATCGACTGTTTATTCAGGTTCTCTGGAGGTTCCGGAGAGCAGCGGAGGGTGGCGCTGCCTGGCGGCTTGGCTTGGCTTGGCTGCCGCCACAAGCCCTTCCTTCTCGGAGCCACGCCTGGTCCTTTCTGTAGCAACGAAGAGACCGTGGCCTCTCTCTCAGGCATGGTGTCTTCCAATCCCTGGCTGCTTTTGATTTTGACGCTGTTTTCCGCGAACATACGAGTAGAGTGGGGTCGAGTCGAGAGTCCTGGGATAACTCTGCGTGACAGAATGCGCAGACCGCAGTGCGGTTCGCTGTACACTGGGTGTGACCATAGGTCGGCAAAACTTGTGGAGCTCACTCAGACTCACTCATGAAATATATTTCGCGCTTAGGGCTCACTCGGACTCAGACACACCAATATTTTCCTGAGCGGAACTCACTCGGACTCACATTCACGAAAATTTTCTTCAACCGGACTCACTCGGACTCAAATTCACCATAAAATTACTCACACGGACTCACTCGGACTCAGACTCACGGGTCTATCTGAGTCTGAGTAAGTCCTAGTGAGTCGACTCATGAGTGAGTTCGCCGACCTATGGGCGTGACATGATAGTTTGGTTGGTTTTCGTTCCGATAGCTCATTCGATGGCACGGTGAGTAGTCAATGCGGCTAATCTTTACTGTCTAGCGGGATCTTCTAAACCTGCAAGCCAGGGGGAGGGGGGGGGGGGCGAGGGGGGAGCAACCTCCCCACCCCCCTGGCCTGCCTTCCTACTTCTTAATGAAAAATAACTACGGATAAGCTCTTCAAAGATTATCTCAAACCTATTTCGCCTCGACGTTCGCTTGCTCCTTAATAAAGTTGTCGTGGGAGGCTATCGCTTGCTGGCCTAACTACAAATCATATCCTATTCGTCATCCGCCAGGCTTTTTGAAGAACAGCACGTGTCAGAAACGTTGAGATAGAAACATTCTCAGAAACATTGGGTGTAGGTTGATCAACTCTTGCGGCCCTGCGCTTCACAATGGGTATGCGAAAGCTAAGGAAAGTGTGGCGTTTAAAATGGTTTCGCTGGCTGTTCTGGGAACACCGATGGCTACGTTGCCAATGTAGTAGTAACGCTTAATTTTGACACGAACAAGTAACAAGCTTGGCCTACGACCGTCTTTCTTATATTAGCAGTCATAACCTCCGTAAATGATTCGGAGTTTTACGGCACAAAGGAATTCCTTCTCGTTCACCCAACACTGTTTCCAGAGAATTCCTGCGGCTAACCTATTGACGATTCCGCCCTATAATGCCTATATAAGCATCACGTCAAATATTTATCTGCCTGCCGCGTCCTAGTAAATTGTGGTACTTCGCTTACTAAGTGATTGAGCTACGGAAATTTTACTCCAGGGCTTTAGCGCAACCCCACTGAAACATGTGCAAGCAAGATGGCTAGTAAATTGCCGCCCCTGTATAGCTCAATTGCCGCAGTATTATCGCTCGCACCTGGCAGAGACTGTAGATTCGGCTGCCACGAATTGTAAGCCGCCTTTTATTCCCATTTCGTTTATTCGTTATTTTTTCAAGAGTCAAACGATCCCCTCTGCGCTGTAATTTGCTCCGTTGTCAGTTCGACAACAGGATTCTGGTGCAGAAAAAAATTTCATGATCACTAGCTCCTAGATATGCTCACGCTCCGCTTTATCCTCAAAAGGTCGTTTCACGACGCCCCCATAACCTTTTTTTTATATATATATACCGTATATACTCACAGCACCAGTCCCAGATGTCAGTGTATCTGATATGCATCTGTGCCCGCTCTTTGTTTCGCTGGCACTGCGTTTTAATATTTACTCATCCAATTCCCACACGGGACGCTATATTGGCGCGCTGATTTCCTTTCTGATGCCAATATTGCCGCAGCCTCCTACGCTATAGCTTTCCTGTTTGCTCTCTTGCCCCGAGGGCATGTGAAAGCCAATGCACGCATACGCTCTCTTTCTAAACCTACACATGACCTTCCGCAAACAAGGCCTGGGTGTTTTCTGTATTGTTGTTCGTTTTTGATCGTTTCATCCCGAGCAACTGCAAATAGTCTCACGTTGAGCTTAGTCGTATTTCTTCTCTTTTTTATTCAATTCCAGTGACAACTAGATGGTCTGGTAGGAAAAAGAGATACAAGAATGATCCGTGGCCTCGCGCAAATAAGCAGCGCGTGTCAACGATGGGCAAAAAGTCGATCGCGAACTGTGAGTTGATCTCGCGCCCTTGCTGACGCGCTTTCGTTACGCCAATCGCGAGCGTCTCGTAGCTGCATTCGCGCGGCATTGGTCGACTCCGACAAGCAACGGGCAGAACTCCGAATAACGACTAAAGAAGATTTGAGTGTCACTTTTCAAAATATTTTTCGCTGTATGTTTATTTTTTTTACCGCATCCCACACACGTGCGTGTCGCAACCGAAGAAGCAACGCAGGGAGTTGCTGCGTAAGGCACTGGCTGACGCGTTTCGAGCGTGTTTCATAAGCCAGTATGAAATACACAGAATAAGATAACGCGCGCAGTGTAAGCAAATTCTCAGGTGATGCTGACGCTTGTGTAAATGTCTCTCCGTATGCGCACCTAAATCTCATTTTCCCGGCTTTTTTTTTTTTTTCCTGTGCTTCGTGCGGTCCTCTCCGCTTTGCTTGTCTTGGTTTTGTGTGATTGAACCCTGTGTGTTTTCCTCGTCTTTTTGTACATTCCGCCTACAGCCAACATTGTATAACAAGATCAAGTACGACTTTTGCCGATCCGCACCACCCGCGAGTTCTCGCGACTGATAAAAACAAATCACGGGGCGAAAAATATTTTCTTTCGAATGCAGGCAGAACGGCTTCCTCAAAAGTAACACCAGCAACAACAGTTCCGAGAAGAAAGCCAACAAACAACTCCCTCCGAGTGCAAATGAACGCACTGCGAATGTAAGCAAAGACGTGCGTCGCTCCCCCCCAACGTCAGCGTGCACAATAAACTCTCGCTCAGATTACCACCACGCAAAACCAGCAAAAGGTGAAACGGAGAACGAAATAACAGAGCGACGTCGCAATGTTGAGTGATGGTGGTGGCGCGAGTGTTTCGTCAGTTACCGCGGAAGCAGGTATATGCTGAGAGCGGGCGGGGCAAGAGTTGGGGGGGGGGGGGGGTACTTGCTCTTTGGGAAGCGGGGAGGGGACCGGAGGGGGGTGGGTGGAGGGGTGGCAGCTTCGGCGACGAGCGAAATCTGCGGGGACAGTGACGCGGGGCGGTGACGACGACGTCTCGACGCAGATATTCCATTAGATGGAGCTCTGACCCTCAGGGGATCCGGAGGCAAATTGAAATGAGTCTGCAATCTGATTGAGACTCCCGGGCACGATGTCGGATAAAGGGACTGAGGCAGAAAAAGAAAACACGTTTGCGAGCAGAGCGCTTTGAAGGACGTCGGAATAAGAGAGCGAAACAGGAACAAAGAAAAAAAAAGGATGATTACAGGTATGCGTCCAGCGTTATAACCAAAAATTGCTTGCCAGAGATAGCGCGCACAGAGTTCAGTAGAAGAGGCATAAGCTTTTGGGGGACTTCATTTAGGATCCCGAGCAAGTAATTTTTGTACGTGATAATACAGGCACGGAGCCAAAGTACAAAGGTACGTCCGCGACTGTCATTCTCACGTAGGCTCCTCTCTGACTTTCTATCCGGCATGCTGGTGAGGAATAGACGCGTGCATTCGGTCGTTTTTTGAGCGAACGCGCACAGGAGAACGAACGCCCGCAGGGAGCTGAAGAAAAAGAAGGTTCTGTAGTCATCGCCGAACTTGGGAAGGTGGGATGAGGGAAGAAAGGAGAGAGAAGAGATGAGTCGGGGTGAGCCCCATGAGAGAAAATGGTTGTCCGTTATGTTTTGCCAGCTTCTTCGTACCACGTTGCTTCTCTTCCGCGGCGTGTTCACTCGTGAGCTTCTGCATTGTGTGAGCAGAAGCATGGAGCGTCCGTTTTTGGTTCGACCATACTACCGAAACGCAATTAACGGGAGAATAGGAGGATTGCGGGAACGATGGAGATGGCGCAGCTTGCGCCAGTTTTGTAACATAGCAGAGCCTTTTTGTTTCGTTTGTAGTGCAGCGGCACTCTTCCGGCTTTTCGTCGATATACGCAATGCTGAAAACCTTTTGCCGAATTGTCGACTGTTGCGCGCCACGTCCTTTCTTTATTACAAGCCTCGTGGAGAAAAAAAACGGGCTATACATTCGCGCACGCTGGTGTGCTTGATCGAAGTCTCTCGTTTTCCCGAAAAGTATGTGCAAGAGAAGAATGATGCCAGTGCGGTATTTCGACCCGCTCTGTGCGCCTGTCGTTTCGGTAGTACGCCGATCGGTTCTGCTTAGTTTTCAGCGAACATTGCATCGTCAACATCAAAATTTCAAAACTTCTCGCATTAAGGTCCCAGTTTCTGTGGTAGATTAGTGGCTGTTTTGCGCCGGTAAGCTCGAGGATTCAGGTTCGATTACCAGCACCGGTGGCCGCAATTTGATGAAAGTGTAGGAAACGTGTAATTTTATCTAGGTGCATATTCAAGAACCCCAAGTGATCAAAAATATTTTTGAATGAATGAATGAATGTTGTTTAACTTCGCGTCAACACAGCGTAATGATACCAAAGGGCTTGCACGAGTACATCTTACTAGAGTACATTAAGTACAGTCTGATGTTAAGCAAGAAGGCAGTCCATGTAGAAACACACGAAAAGCACAAGATACATAGCGCATCAGTGAACGACGTTGGGACAGTTGGTGTTGCTTAAGGAAAGGAAAAACAGAACTTCTACGACGAAAAACAGAGAAGATGCGCAAAACTGCGTATCGTGTGTCGTTCCTTCTATGTTATCGTCGTGTTCCTTTCATACAAATATAATTTTCCTCGATGCAGAGCAAGAGCAAAGCACATGTAAGAGCACAGGAACAGCACAAGAGCATCAGCGCAGGCGCATTCGGCATGTAAAACACCGGAACAGACCGTACAGTCTCTAACAAAGGTGTTGGCCATATTCATACTTAGCGTCATTTTACGTGCACGTTAACGGAATGAGAAGCTTTCTTCTGCTTAGGACTATTGCTTCTATTCTTATTCGTATCAGAAAAAGCAAGAACACGACTCTGTGAAGGATTCCCGCTAATAAACGCACACATCTGAGCGATCTCCGCTGTGAACGTTAGATGGAATTGACCAACGGGCAAATAAAAAAGAAACTTCAAAAAGCATCGATCAGATCACCGTGTAACGTGACGGCCTCATCCGTCTCGCTTTTTAGCGAGTGGAAGCCGTGACATCGTTGCATTAATATTTTCTAATAAACGGCGAGTCTGCGTTTCAGTAGTATTGCGGCTCTCTAAGCGCAGTCTGATCTCAGTACTATCGTCGCCAACACTGTAAGCTTCGATCTTTGAAACGTACCTCCTTTCTTCAACAAAGGCATCGCGAACGAAAGCGGCGCTGTATGAATGGAGCGTGTTTCAAATGGGGACATGGCTTCGCGAATGAGACCTGTTTACTGCGTGACCTATAGGCGGGCGCTCTATTCACCGGTAAGTTCAGAGCAACGCGAGCCCGACGGCTTAGAACGGCTCGACGTTGAAGAGCTTCCGCGCACTTCGAAAAACGCTTAAGCTCCGGTTCAAACAGAGTTGGAGAGGGAGAGAGCTGTGGATCCGACGAAAAGGCTCATTACACGAGCGCCCCCTACGGCGGATGTAGACACTTTCAGAGTGCGTACAGGTGTACCTATAGCGGAGACCCTAATTATCCTAACAAGGAAGCCCCGTGTTACGCCGTAGAAGCTTTCCCAATCGTAGATATTCGTCTCTATTCGGAACGGGCGTTTCCCGGATGCTTTTCGTGTGTGTCCACGTTAACCTACTCGCTTTTAATTCCAAGCTGCAATTAGTCGTCGCGAGCTAAGCCTTGAACATGGGAGCTGGTAACACGCAGAGGAATTCGCGTTGCCCTCCCTTCTCGTTGGTGTCTTGCTCTTTTTTTTTTCTTTGTATTCCACATTTTTAGCGTGAGAGACACTTTCTTTTGTCTTTTTCACTTTTGTTCGGCGAGACATTGCGAGTGACCTAAAATAAATAGCTTTGTCTCAAATTGTCTCTGCGATGCACCACTTATTTGAACCAATGCCTGCCATAAAAAGATGCCTGCGATGTGAGCCGAAAAGCTTGTTCTCAGCTTTCTCCTGCTCCCGAAAAAAAAATAATAAAGTAAAGAAGAAGAGAAAAGAAATAAAAAGAAAGCTGCATCAGCTGCGTTGTGGTGGCCGCTCCAAACCTTCATGCCTACAAGATGAAGGCAGTGCCAATTGCAGTCACTGAGGCAGCATCCGCCGTAGACGATGCGCCAATGGTTGTGATGGCGTCACTTCCGACGCGACCGGAACTAGTGGTGTCGATTGCGAGCGCGTCTTGCGAAGACTACGAGGGACCTCCCGCCCCAATGGCAGAGCGTGTGACGTCGCAGGCATCTACACTCTTAATCAGCTCCCGCATAAAGTGCTAGATATAGCCAGGAAACCGGACATTTTTTTTGTTTGGTTTCCTGGATATAGCTGGCATTTGGCCAGGACCTGATTAAGAGTGTAGTAAGGGGGGCATTGTTTGAACGCTAATGTTGTAAGCAGAATTCTAGGATCATATTGCGGCGACCCCTCAGATGAAGAGAAAAAGAACTATTACGCGTTTTTATATTGAATGCATCAGGCAACAAACCTGGTGACATATAAATAGAGGCAGTGTATTTGAACGTCGCGCGGCAGGATGCTCATTCGAGAACGTCCCTATATACGGTGTGTGTTCCTTACTGTTGAGTATATTGGACTCATACTTTATTAGGGGAAATAAAAATAGGTTTCTCGAACAAAGCACGCTCTTGATTACCGATACTATTGCGTCAGTCATCGTTGGCTGAAACTTTGCGCATGAAATATTCATTACTGTTTGATGGTAAGTACGGTGTTTCACACTGCCGCCAATATCCGCACTTTCGCTGTAAGGGTATAAAAAGTAAAAATCTGTGGCTTGTTTGCCTGGACAAATAAACCGTGGTACGTTTCAGGTGTCCATGTTGTGAAGCTTGGAGCGCTAGGACGTGAATGTGTGCCCGACATAAACGTTCTCGAAAGGAAATTTACGCACAACACGAACGTTCACACAACACAAAGTATTCATCTAACATAAACGTTCTTACATTATAAACGCTCTTCAGCACTTTCGATTAGAAAAAAAGTACTCGGATATAAATGCTACACGAACACCACATAACCACGGCAATAGAAGAAAACATATCAATTGTACTTGCTTTTTTCAGAAGGAGTGACAGGGAGAAACATTATTGTAGTCCGGTAAGTTTTTGAGGTGAGCTTAACCCCGCCTATAGGCGCCGGTCATAAGCCCTTGGGTACTGGCGGCGTCCTTGGACTGCGGGACAGTCCATAGCTGAACTTCTGGAGCTGAACTAAGCCGCGTGGTCTCCCACCACACCCGGTCCGGGACTGCGACTCGGCTAGGCTTCCCTGCCCATAGAATTACGTTTAGGTCAGCCTTAGCATCGCAGATTTTTCTAATTTATATATGAAAAAAAAAACTACAAAAAAAAAAACATGGCAATGTAGGCTACGTTAGAGCCGGCTATCCCATCAACATGGTACAAAAATAAGAATAACTACAACGAATAAAGAATAAGAAAATAGAACAATAATCAGTAACATTGTGTAGTACATGTACAATACGTGGTGTATAAAGAATGAGCAAAATCTCGTGACAATGAGATATGTTCATTAGTAACTCAGTACTATAATAGGGAGCAATAATGAGAACAGCTTTTGCGTATATGTCTATTAAATACCTGGACAGCTGACACCGTTGGTCACTTGGCGTGGCTACGTTTTGGTTTGTAACTGACGCCGCGCGACAGGACATAACAAGAACTTTATTTGAGTGCTGAGGAACTCAGATAAAATCTGCCTTTTATTCAGCGCTTTGTCCGAGGGAAGGTAGATGCCACTTGCTAACGTGTAATGTGGAGTCCTGTTTTTTCAAAAGAATGAAAATAACGATGCGAGTTGTTTGATTCTTACTCGCATCCAACCTCTTTAACATTTATGCCTCCTTCCTCGAGGGACTGTACTGTTGCGCTTGATCTCAATTTCATCATCGCCTCCGCTCTGTCTCTGCGCTCTACTCAGCTTGAAGAGGAGCACCTTCGACCTCTGCGCGAGTTCAGCCGCGTTGTCGTGGTGCGAGGTCACAAGGCGGCCATCAGCCGTGACCTGCCGCTCATCGGCACCGTCCTGGCCGAACACGGATGGCAACTAAGGGTGCCGCCGTGGTTTCGCCGCCCTCCTCCCAACACTGGCAGTGATGGCAGCGCTCCGGCGAACTCCGTCTCAGGACTCGGATCAGCAGCCGCTGCTGCTTCTCCACTGGCTAGGTTTAACACCACTACTGGAAATGACGGAGGTAAGAGAGCTTTCCCCATATACAGCAACCCAGTCATAGACAGTGAGATTGTTGAACTCTGGACCTACACTGAGTTAGTATGGCCAAGAATGCATTGCAGCGTTTCCATTAGATAGACAGACAATCAACTTAATTTAGGGGCTGAGAAGCTAAGTAGGGGGCCTACTAGACAGGGGCCCACTAGACAGGCCCCTACCCAGACATTGGCTAGTCTCATATCGGAACACAGAGGCCGTGCCTCTTCGCTCGTTCATGGGCCTTCTGAACAGCCAAGAGCTGGACGTCTTGTCCGGGGTCTGTGACGGCCGTCGTCCGGTCTTCTTCTTGGTTAAAATCGTTTAACGCAAGTCACTGCCAGAGCATATGATTTAATGAGCGAAGTTCACTGCCACAATCTAGGCAGAGTGGATCAATGTCGGGGTGAATCATGCTCGGAAAGTCCCCGGAGGGGTAGGACCCCGTCTGGAGCATGCAGAGCGTGTTAGCTTGGACCTGTTGAGCTTAGGATGTGGGGCGCTTCTCTTAGGGAAACTGGATTGAACGACCTGTTCAACCCCCCCCCCCCCCCCCCCCAAAATGTGGGCTGCTTGATACACTCTTGCGGTTATGTTCAAGTATAGCAGTTTTGTGCGCTAGTCGGGCGTTGACATTGTCAGGCTGACCTTGTGTCGCCTTCACAAACTCTCCGCCTCTGTCGGTATTTTTTCTTTCCAGTCCTGTTCACAATTCCAAATACAAGGAACCGAGTGGTTAGCCTAACTATATTTCGCTTGTATTTCTCTCTGTCTTTACAGTGAGGTCAAAAGGGCTCTTCGTAGAAAATTTCTCAGCACCATGCCCGATAAATATTGTCGATCGTCACGGTAACACGAGCGCGCACGCACGTGTGTTTAGCGTTTCGTCTTTTCCACGCCCAGAGTGTAGAATGGCCAAGTGGACCTGTTATCCTGGTTATCTCTCTGCCTTCCATGTCTTGTTTTCTCTTCTCGCTCTCCCTCTTTGCGGCCATTCATGCCAGCTTTGGCAGTTTCCTTTATTTGGGCTCAGTGCCTATATCTCGGCACTCAGAGCCTCCCCTTCCCTCTTTCTGTTTGGCGAAAGGGAAGAGTTGTTAAAGGGGCCCTGCAACACTATTTGAACGGGGTCATAAAATGCTGCAGATTGGTAGTAGAGGCTCCTGGGAACATGAGCACCTAAAATTATAGCCCAAAACGCTGCCTGCAATTTACAATTAATTCTAAATGTCGTCAAGAAGTCGTTCCCTCACCTCCCGACAAATGATGTCATAAACTGAAATGATCGCACCACTAATCCAAAGTCCACGGTCATTGGCTGATTTGAGCATCGTGGGGTGCATAGTTATCGCAGCCGCCGCGGGATTCCACGACGTGCCCGCGCGCTCGCTCGTGATTGCACTGAAATTAGGCCACGCATTGGAAGAAAACAAAAAAGGAAGAAAAGAAAGTTCTTGAGGTCATGGCGCGTGCCAACGAACTGGCGCAGCTTGCCGACCAATCCTTCTTGTTGCCGACGAACGTGGTTGCCTCGGAATTTATAGTTGTTCGTTCGCTTTTTCGTGCGATCGTGAGTGTGAGCGAGCTTTCTTCGCGTTTCCCGTGTTTGTCTATAGTTATTAGATGCGAAGCAGCTATTTGACTAGCCTGTGTAACGCTGTCCCTCCGTGCGTCCGTACGAATGCGCCGCAACGCGCTCCCCTCGCCGCAGGTGTTGGAGCGGTGCCAAGTAGGTCACGCCGCAGCTGAGCGTTGACGTCACGCTCCCCTCGCAGTGCGCGCTGACGTCACTCTCTCCCTCGCTTGCCGCGCGCTCGCCTGGCTCGCCGCAGCGCCCGCAGCTGCCGCCTCGTCCGTTCGCCCGCAACACCTGCCGCGTTAGCGCCTTTCAACCCGTGACGCCACCCGTGCGCAACGCTGCTGCTTCGCATCCCATCAGGGTTCCCTTTGGGAAGATGCACCTAATTTTTTTGTTAGGCGCGTGTGTGCAGCCAGCCTTTCTAGCGTTCCGATGACGCGAAATTGTTGTGTGCCGCCCTGTGACTCAAACGCCGGGAAATAGTCGACTGCGAAATATCACGATTATTCCTACCAGCTACAGTGTCGAGAAGAGTGTCTGAAGAACATCTCTCGACGAGGGCTGTCGGGAAAAGGAAGCAACTTTGTTACCATCACTTTTTATGCCTAAGGACATTCTGGCGAACTAAAGAAAGAGTGGGAGTCGAGTGACAGGTCGCTAGTGGTATGTACATTCAAAACTGGCGCCATCGACGCTTTGGTAAACGGAGCAGTGGGCACACAACTAACGGAAAGCGTTGGGTTCATGTGCTACGCAATTCCTCAGGTTTCACAGTAGTGGAGCTGCCGTACGGTTTTTCTTGCCAGCTCGTGAGAGACATCTCCCATGCGGGTGGTGTAATTCGGCGTTGGTGCTGATTCATTTCTGTATTTTGAAGAACTTGTAATAAGCTTTTTATCTAGATCGCACAGATCTGTCTTGTTGCTTCTTGTCACTGCTAAATTTTAGTGGTTTAGGCGAGTAGAATGATAAGGGTTGCATGGTAATCATGTGCCGCAATCGTTGCTGAAGAGGTAGAGGTCTATGGTAGAGAACGTACTTCATCGGAGAATCGTTTGATAATTGCAAATTCACTTGGCGGAAATCGCTAGCACGTGTCTTAACGCATTTGGGACTATCATTGGAGCATCATTGGGGCACGCAAGTTAACATGTTTTTAAACGCAACTGTCCAAGAGTAGTCTATGCAGTGACATGCCAGAATGTTTGTCCCAATAGTCGACTACATGTACCCTGCATCATTCATCATTCGTTCTAAAAACACATGTTTCTTTTCAAACAGTTACTTAGGGAAGAGTTGTTAAGGGAAGAGTTGTTGTTAGAGGGAAGAGTTGTTGTGTACTACTGCAGAATGCGTGAGATTGCGTCTAAAGTTTGTATAAGTTATACTGACATGGTTTATTTAGTCTATGAGCATCTATAGCGTCTGGGTTTACTGGGTCAATAAACTTTTCTTTGTGAATATCCTAGTGCGGAAACGAATGAGATTAAAACAGTAGCATTATGGAGAAATGATCGAATTTGTATTTGCAGTTTACAAGTTTAGCAGCAAAAGGGTCCTTATTCAAATAACAGTGTCCCAATAGCGGAACAAGCATCCATGTGACGACGTTCTAACGAAGGTGCTGTCAGAAACAGAGTATTTGAAATAGAGTGGTCCAATCCAATTCAGTGCGATGATTCTTGGAAAATAGATTTCCTTTATAAATAGAAGTGGCTGCAAAAAAAAAAAAAAAAAAAAAAAAAAAAAAAAAAACTCTTAAGTTCCGTCCTTCTATCGGCCCGGAAATCAACCTATAGGTGGCACACCGTCCCTGCGTTAGTGTGGATATGTCGCCCGTGGGGTGTGTGGAACTGCGGCTGCTGTTTTTATATCGTCATTCTGGGCTCCGTAGTTGTCGAAACTGTTTCAGTTTTCAAAGGGAGGTATTGTTCTGTTCCGCAAGGCTGCACATATTGCACAGAGCCAGAGATAAGCTTTCATTCTTATCCAAGTAACGCGCAACATCGCCGAAAGCGGCTTGTCAGGTTCCGGTACGGCAAGGCACTTTCTGGTGGTGCGCAGCAAGCACTTCGATCACGGTGTGTTGAAGCGTTCGCCGACGAAGAGCGTTGATGCTAACACGCTTCTCATTCTTAGTCTGTAATCTGTGCATTCGTGCTTGTTGCATGCGTAGTTTCTGGGCGCCACGTATATGAACACCGTTACAGTCCGTGAATGATCGCCGTGGCTTAGCCATGGCTTACAGTCACGATTTGCTTATGCGTACTTCCGCAGGTAAATGAATCGAGTCTCCAAGTCTGCAATTCGTTTTACATCCTTGGCGCGGCACCTTCGCAGTGAATGCAAGGTTTATTCCCGCTAGCTGCGAGTACTTTTAAACGAGTGTCACCGAACCTTACTGTAGTTTGCGCGTTTTCCGTCGCGCTTACTCGACCACGAGAAGCGTCCTCAATGTCCCGAAGCATAAACATGGATGCTGAAACTGGTCCAATTGGTGCATGGTCTCGACAGAGTATAAAAACGTTGTTTCGCGATCCAGAAACGGACAGACCATGAAAGCGATGAATCTACGTGCGCGAGCCAGCTTATCGCCACTGCTCACTCTGGCATATTTGTTCCGTGAATCTCCCAGAAACAATTGAGGCTTGATATACTACGAAAGTTGAAGTTACCGATTGGTATATTTGATTAGCAGAAGCTGCCTCGCGAGGTGCGATACAACACACTGCGGTACGCGCAGCGACCAACCATATCTGAACAACTTGAGGCTTTATTAGCATCCTGCAGGGCGTAAGCAGTTCAATTCTGCCATTGTTTTCTCGTAAGTTAACTTAAAGTAGACTTTTTTGGGTCCTCAATAAGCCCGGAATGCTGGAGCACGAATGCGATAACGTGAGCGGCATCGTCAGAGCGTCACGTTGATGAGACGGCACTCGCTTCAGTGATGTGGCCCGCCGCAGCAACTTTGTTACCATCGACGATAAACTTGACACAGTCGCCAACATGAGTCAAAATTGTGCTCAGAGTCGAGGGCATTGTGACACGGAATTACAAAAGTTAGTCTCACAAGATCTTGAAAAGCGACAAACGTGCGTGGTGCGGTCGCATTAACCAAATCCTTTGGCATCGCCACTCAAAAAAAAAAAAAAAAAAAAAAAAAAAAAAAAAACATTTTTCGCGAGATGACGAAGTCTGAGCAGTCAATATTCTTAGTCGAAGTGCGCACCTAATCGCCAAATAATGACAAGTAGTTGGTTGGATAACAAATTTCTTATGAGTGCAGAGCGCCTATAGCTGGATGCCAAGCACTTTCGACTAGCATATTCGCTTCCAATTACGCTTTAAAGTCATGTTCAACAATGGGTGTTCAGCAATAAAGCATGCAACCTTCGGATCATGCAACCTTCGTATCCCCCCGCCACGGTGGTCTTGTGGTTATGGCGCTCGACTGCTGACCCTGAAGGTCGCGGGATCGAATCCCGGCCGCGGCGGCTGCATTTTCGATGGAGGCGAAAATGTCTGAGGCCCGTGTACTTAGATTTAGGTGCACGTTAAAGAACCCCGGGTGGTCGAAATTTCCGGAGCCCTCCACTACGGCGTCTCTCATAATCATATCGTGGTTTTGGGACGTTAAACCCCAGATATTATTATTAACCTTCGTATCCGAAGGTTGCATGATCGGCCTCTGCCCTCGGCTAGTTGTGTTTTCGTCCACTTTTATATACATTTGCATCACAATTACTACAATACACTTAAAACAGCATAAAATTAACGACCATATACCTTACTTGACGTCATTATAGTGGCTGTAGCTTCATTATCTGCTGGTTTTCATTTAGGTTATAAGACATACGATACCTACGTGCTTGCTTTTGTTGTTTTCTTGCTGGATCATGCTGAGAATATATCGCGGTGTTGTGTATCCACCCTGAAAAGTCTGCAACCAATCAGTATACTCAGGCGTCAAAAAACTTTCGTTGAAGCCGTAACGTTCTTATTCCGGTGATAAAAGAGAAGGATGAACCTGCAGTCGAAGAGTCTTACTTTCTTTTCCCGAATTCACAATATTTAGATCACTAAGTGTTTTTTTTTCCTTTATCGTCATTTGCAGGAAACATGCTGCAGCAGTCGTCAGAGTGGGTGCTGCTTTTATGTCTGAGCTTCAGCGATGGAGACAACGGAGCATGCGTGGAGACTGCTGAGCTGTCTCAATACCAAGCGGTGAGTTGGACTGTTTAATAAAGACAAGGGAGAAGCAGCATGGCAAGTATGGCTCTCTGCCTAGAACACATGCCGTGAAGAAGGTGCTGTGATTGTGGCACAGGTGCGCCTGTCCATCGTGCGCCTGTAAGCGATCGCCGAACCCTGTATCATATACTTCATGCAGTGTCATATACTTCATGCCCGCATTACATGAAGCAGCGAGGTAGAAATGTGGGCGAGTTGGAACCAGTGCATACTTGGAATCAGTACAAACCAGCACTGCGAACCAGCACTGACAGTTGAAATCAGTGCAAACCAGCGCGAAAACGACGGAGACACACGGGATAAAGAAGGCACAGGAGGAGCGTTGTCTAACAATCGCAATTTTTTGAACACAGGAAAAACAAACACCATAGGTTGTGTAGGATCTTAGGTCACGTGAGAAAATTTTTCTAAGCATGTGTACCTCGCTATCTAGCAAACAGGCGGAATGTTCTGATATGCTATCATCGCGCATCATTTTGATGAAGAACGCTTCCGCGAATTCCCAAGTGACGTATACACGCATAAATTTTTTTTTCACGTGACCTAGAATCGCGCTACGCATTGTGTTGGTTTTTTGGGTGTCCAGCTTTTTGTTCAATAAACTTCAGTTGTTATATATCTAGGATATCTGTTGTATAGCTAAGATGTAATATCTCGGGTTTTACAGGCCAAAACCACAACATGATTATCAGGCACGCCCTAGTGGAGCGCTCCGGAAGTTTCGACCACCTGGTGTTCTTTAAAGGGACCCTGAAACGGTTTTGACGATTTTGTACAAACACATTGAGCCAGTAGACCAAGTCAGTCCTAAGGCTCATTTACAGACTAATTTAAGCTCTCTGCGTACACTGTGTAATTGATTACAACGCTATAAAGCTGCGAATCGCTGCAGATCACTGCGGCTCAGCCCAACGCGTTTTCAACCGCCCCTCCCCAGTATGACACGCAGTCTGCGCACGATCTGATTGGCTACGAAAAATTGGCTGGTAGGGTGGCGGCACCTGTCGGAGCAGATATCAACCCCTCCGCGATGTCTCTGTTGCCAGACGGCGTGCGTGCTGCCGGGCGCACTGGGGCTATGGTCTCCGAGATGCACGCAACCCTGTCGGCGTGCAGTCTCAGAGGTCATCACCGGGCGAAGCTCAAATCATCGAGTGTGCTCACATGAGCTCTGCGATCGCCAGCGATGCCAGCGTGTATCATGAGTTGAGGAGGCAAGGCAGGGGTAAGAAGGAGGGTATGATATAATTGGCCGTAGCCGCCTTGGTACACGGCGTGCAGCGAAATTTGTGGTGCCAATGGTTCGATGATGATCTAGCCTAAACGCTGACAAAGCTTCAAATAACCGTTTCAGGGTCCCTTTAACGTGCACTGACATCGCACAGTACACGGGCCTCTAGCATTTCGCCTTCAAAGAAATGCGACCGCCGCGGCCGGGATTAAACCCGCGACTTTCGGGTCAGCAGCCAAGCAGCGTAACAGCTACACCACCGCGGCGGACTGAATTTCAGTTGTTAGACAGCGCTCGTCTTGTGTACTTCTTTTCCTGTGTGGCTCCCTCCTTTTCGCGCTGGTTTTCCAAGTATGCTCCCACGATGCCAAATCGGTCCCACGGAATCTCGTACAGTGAACGTTCGTGAAGAGGAAATATTGTCATTCGTGCATTCTTGTAGGTATTCCTACTGCAAACGGGTGGCTACCAATATTTGTCTCTCGGGAATAGCGCTACGCAGCCTTGGTACAACAGGCAAAAACCAAGGTGACCGCGCTATCGAAAGAGCTCTTTAGAAAGACCGGACGCAATCCTTCTAGACGGCGAGTTAGATAACCCCGGTCCGAGATCTCGTTAGCGCGATGCCCACAATACGAAAACAGCTCAGACCGACAAAAGTCGGCGGCCGCCATCCCGTTTTCTGCAGCTTGTTGCCACCTTGCTGGCCTCCTCCGTGCTAATGGACTCTCCGGCTGGCAGGGTCAAAAATATCGCATCAACCCACTTCCAGAGCCTCCTTTCCCTACGTGCTTGCGTTTGTTCACTATGTAGTTTGTTGGTTGCGAGAATCCGCGCGTTCCTTTGTTGCCAGAGATTGCGAATCTCTTCCGGCGTGTTCTCTTTTGTTCTGCGGCGGCGTGGGAGAACGACGAATGAGCTTTTGCCTTTTTGAACAGCCTGCGAAGGGTCCCGCCATTCGTCTTCAAGTGTTTTCTTCGTGCGGTCTCTTCCGAGGGAGCTCCAGAGTCGTTCTCGTCTCCAGGCGCTTTACATGTACTCTGAGCCAAAGGAGGGAGGCGATGCGTTTTGCGAGAATAAACGATCCTTCGCCTGTCGAGTCCTTTGTAACCCGTGGCTTTGTGGAGCCCATTTAGCCCCGAGCTTGTTTCGCTGTGCTGTCTTGTTGAAGCGAGTCGCGCCCGGTGAATGTTATTTCGCTTCTAAAAATGGACCATCTGTTGAAAAAAGGAAAAAAAAAAAGAAAACTACGAATGAACCTCGTCGCAACATTTTCGGTTGTCTCACATGTTACAAACATTTCGTCGACAGATTCCTCGAGTGTACGGTGTGCTTGTACGCGGTCGGGCTTTGTGGTTCTCCGTTGTTGTTAGAACGTTGTTACTCAGAGATGTAGCACTCAGTTGTTGCGTATTACTTGTGTACTGCAATTTACAGTCGTATTTTGTCTTTCTAGAACTCACATATTCAATCCTACTTCGTTTGTTTTTTGTGCTTTTGCAGTTTCGTGATTTCTTTTCTTTTCTCTGCTGCTAACAGCTCGCGTTAGCTCGTAGAAGGCTTTTCCTGCTCTCCCCTGGTTGTCTTTTTGGCCGCTGTGCTCTCTTCTCTCCGTCTTAGGTATTATTTGTGTTAACGCTGTTGTTGTCTTCCTGTTGCCCTTTCTATACGAACTACTTTGAAGACAGCGGTGGCGGTTTTCTGCTTAGAACTCATTGCCAATCTGCTTCCGAAACTTAATTCATATTTAGTGCATGCAGCTACAGATACAGAGAACTTAATTGAAAACGCCCTGAAAGACGATACCCTAGGGCATGACCAAACAATAGAAATACAGACGGAACTTATGGGGACGGTACTCGTAGAGATATTAAATACAGCATCATATTCATCGTTTTTGGAAAAGTGAAATCGGCACGGCTAATTTGCGATTGGTAAAAGCCATTTACGATCTCGCATTTATGTAGGATTTCACACGCGCATCATTATTGTATGAGGTTAAGTTGTAATTATTTCGCGCTTTGCATTAAGCACTGGCCAATATTACTGATTATAGCGAAATGTGTCAAGTGGCGGCACGTGAACTGTCATGTTTTTGGCTTTAAACGTGGAGAACACGATACAGTATTAGGTAACACTTGTATGCAAGGCTTGACTACGGTACCTTTTTCATCGCAGGTGAACAAGATCCCTGGCTTAAAGAACGTTCTGCTCAAGAAAGATGCTTTCTGCAACACCATGAACGACGCAAGAAAGATCCCAGGTAGGAACCTAAGATTTATAGATGTTAAAAAAATCTGAGTTAATACGTATTGATTGAATGCGTTTTTACTTACTTCAATGTTTTCGAGTGCTCAACTTCGTAGCGCATCGACTATTTGTGGCAGAACGTTTGAACACTGTGATATTAGGCGTATAATCGCTTAATACTGCCGTACGTGCGCTATCCTGATAACTATTATTATTTATTGTTCGGTGCGTTGATAGGCACGTTAAGGGCACAATGGTTTAGAAGTCGTAAAGACTTCGGCGATGTGGACTAATTCCGGCATAGTAGTGTGCATAAGAAAGACGCATAAATTAAATTTTTCTGATAGTATAGGGAAAGCGGTACATCTGTACAAGAATACTTTTTTGAACGGGAGTGTAATAGTATCAAGAAATGATGTATCGTTCTCGTACTTATTTTCTGAGCATGTTATTGTGGTCTGTACCATTTGAAAACCTGTTGTATTTACGCAGAAAAGTTAAAATACTCGAAGATCCACTGTAGGAACGAAAAACATAGAGTACACAAGCTGTGCTGTAGCTATTTTCGATAGTATATAGGCGCATAGCGCATAGGCGATAGCGCATAGGCCAATGCGCTATCGTTATGATTTTGTGTATTAATCGTCCATAAATGCAAAAGAAACAATAAACTTATATCTGTGCAGGAAGGTTCGCACTCCGCACTACACGAAGTTAATGTGGTTTATGCCTGTACTTTGTCAAACGTTTCTCCCAGAAAATATGTAATTTTCTCTTTATTACCCAAAGGCAGCTCAATTCGTTTAGTAGTGAAACTGCTTTCTGATTCGAATAATGAAAATGCCGCTCTGTGGCAGGAGGGGCGCTGAATAGACGTGGGACAACGTTCAGAAATGGCACTATGTTACTTTGATTCTGCGTGCATAAATAAATTACCGATTTCACCCTTTTAGAATGCCATCTTTCACTGGACAAAAAAGAATCAAAGAGGGAATAAATTATGCTTATTGATTGTCACCTAAGCGGCAGCACTGTCACCACACACACAAAAAAAATTACCACACTAAAGCTTTCGTGCATCTATTAATCGCGGTGTTCTCCTCCCATGTATATCCTACTAACCAATACGGAGAAGCAACACGTGTGTATGTATATATATATATATATATATATATACACAGCTCTCTCTTTTTTTCCCCCTCTCTTTCTCTCGGCACGGCGATGATATAAAAGCGCATCGGTGCCTGGTAAATTTTGTCTTGATGAAGATCGGTCTCCGATCGAAAAGTCACCAATAAACACGTTTTTTAGAAGCGTATATATATATATATATATTGCCACGCGCGTTTCTTTCACTGTATTCGATTTCCGCCCACAAAGACTATCAGCAGTACTCGGCGCAGACCGCGCCTTATTGTTCCAGAAGCTTCGCGCTTGTAGTAGATCGTTCTGTTAAGATTGCACGCAAGACGCTAACACTCAAGATTATTCCAGCGCTTCCGCGACGACTAGTGATAAGGCTAGAATGTTCGACGCGTGCGTTATAAAAGCCGGCGCGCTCCAACGATGTACAGTTGATCGACGGCCGACGCTCCGTTCGCCGCTATCAGTGCCAGTGCTTATTGCTGTAATCTGACTTTCCGTTTACCGGCCACAAGTTCGGCCTAATAAACAGTTTCATCTTGAACATTACCGACTGCTGCTTGGGTCAACGTCACGACCACGTGACAATATATATGCGAAGGCTGAACGATTCGCAAGCTCTACCGCAGCAACCAGTGATTGCGTTCGGCTTTCGTTTACTTCCTTTATAGCACCCTTGCAGAGGGAAGAGCTCTCTCGCAACAGTGACCGCCTGCTGGCGAGTCATAGCGATAAAAACAGAAAGAAATACCGTCGGGGGACAATTACCGTGATGCATTTTCGCGTTGTAAACTGTGTAAGAGATGCACTGAGTGCGATAAGAGTGCAGGAAAAGGAGGAGGAGGTCCCCCTCCTGACAACACACGGTTGAGAGCGCCGCAAAGCCGAAACCTTGTGTCCCCTAGAAAGATGGCGCGCAAATGTCGCGCGGTAACAATCTTCTCGGGAGAGAGAGACAGGGCCGCGCTTTCGATGGGGACGAGTCGATTTGCCGATATTGCCGCTTTCCTCACAGCGCGAACACGGCCCCTCTGCTTTTGTGTGAGCCTCTTCAATAAGCTAATGCACTGAGCAAGTTGTGGGCGGTTTTCTTTTGAAGCCGCGCGCGCTACTCTCGCTTCGTAAGAGAGATAAGTGTCACAGTTGAAGCTTCTTTCTTTCTTTTTTCTCTTTTTTTTCGGAGCGCTCGTAGTTTGCTCCCTCGTTGCTTTCTTTTCCCGCTCGCACCCCCCCTTTTTCCTGCGCCGTTGTGCCAATTGTTCAGGACTGTTTCGAACTTGCTAGCTTCCCTTCTTTCTCGTTCTCTGGCGACGATGTTATACATAAAGGCGCACTACCTTTTGATCGAATGCGCGGGCGCGGTATCTTGCGAGGAAAAGAACGGATGACAGTCGTGGAAATAAATAATGCGTACTACTAAAGTAATTTGTGCGTTTGGCTTCTGTGTCGTAGAAATGGTTGGTACCGCTGCCCCTTTTGAGACCTGAGTGTACATAAACTGAGAAAAAGAACGAAAAAAGAACCCGCTATCAGGCAAGAAAAATGCTTTGTTATGCTTTTACGAGACATCGCTTTCGATCCTTCAAACACTTATAATAATGAGGAACAACCGCCTTGATATTGTCTGGATGCTTTTACATCGAAAACTTGAGATGGAGCTTTTAGGGTTCGTTATTGCTGTTGCCTTCTTTTAGAAATACTGTTCGAGATTAAAAAAAAATAGAAAGAGAAAACAATAAAACGTAGTATTAGCAGCAAACGCAGGGTGACCTCTTGGAACTTTCAGTGCGTTTGTTACGGGGTTTCCAAGAGGTGTAGTTGATGTTGGTGTGGATGTGGCCACAACAAGTTTAAGACGTTATAACCAGCGGCGAACGTCGGCTAATAGTGCTACAATGATTGACTACGGTGCAACTCTTACTACCTACCACCTGCTGCCATGCCAATAAGAATTTAATGGGCGGTGTTCAAATACATTCATATATCGGGTGTACATTCGTACTTTGTGGCACCTCTTGTGGAACTTAGCCAGAATTTTTAAGGGGGGTCTGAAGTATGTATAACTCTGAGTCAATCTTGATAGAGTTTCCTTTATTTTCCTGTAACATTTTGTTTTATCGCTCTTTTTTCATTCATTAAAGACTGGACTGCCACCGAGAAATAGAGATACGTGTAGCTATCTCGAATTCTTGGGTGTACAACTTTGAGAAGAATGTACCGGACCACGAGACAGCTAGAGTGCAGGCGCGGGCTTCAAGCCAGCAAGGAAGCGGTGTCTTCTGATGAGCTAAAACTCTACCTCCATAGCACCACGTGAAATGTCGACTAATCAGCCTGAAGATAAATGAAAAAGCCATTCCAACGAAGCTGTACGCGCGTGTTTGTTCACTTTAATTTTTCTCACTCTGCCTCAGTTTCGAGCTAACCGTAACAAAACTCCCTTCCTCAAACTAAAATTCAATTATGAAAGGAGACACTGATGACTACTCTGTGACTCCTAGCTTCTCATTTGCCCTGTATGCTTACCCTATACTGTGTGCTTACTGGACGCAGGCGTGATGAAGGCTTCTCTGGTGCCCCTGTGCTTTGTGCTGCCGACTCAGTACCAGCAGTTTGTCAACGTGGCCGATGCTCTCGGCTACTCAGCACACTGGATGCTTACACCGCTCGCCCCCCGGAGCCAAGGAGAGCGCCCCCGAGGCGTTGGACATCTTCACTCCGCTGGGTAGAGCTCGCATCCAGCAGTGAGTTTCTACACCGCTACAACCATTAAAAACTTCTTGCAGAACGTATATACGCTTACAAGCACAGTCCATTGCAAATTCAAAATGAAAGTTCGACGCTATTTTTACAGCAAAGCTGTATATGACTATAGGTTCAGGCGAATCGCATCCGCAGACAATACAGACCTAGAACAACAACTTGTCACCCCTCACCACAACATCTCCTCGCCCCCTTGCCTCAGGTGCCCCTCGCCACCGCCACCGCCCCCCCCCCCCTTCCCGCCCTCGCCTCGCCTCGCCTCGCCACCGCTGTCTTTCACAAGCGTGGCGGTGCTCGGCGGCGGCACTTCCCAACAATCGTTGCACCCGTAAAGACGACGTGAAGCAGCTGCCGTGGAGATTAGCTGTTCAGTGTACTTCTGTTTGATACGGTATGAACCGCTGTTTAATTATACGTAAATTCAGTGTCATCCCGAAAACTCGTCAGCTAGCAATACCATTCTTATTTATAACAAAGTTGAAATGCTACACAGAATCTGAAAGCTCGGTGTAACTTGTCGGTATGTAGTTTTGAATAAGCGCATTGGCTCAAAATTTTACCATACTTATTATGTCATGCAAGGACCTGCCTTTACTAATATAGATTGTGATAATGAATCATATTAAATCCATTTTAAATGCGAAGCATTTCTTTGCGTACTGTAAGCACTTTTGCATTTCTATCTACGTATCTATCCATCTATCTATCTATCTAGCCGCCTACATCTGGGTGCTCTCGTGATCGCCGCCTTAACTTGGGGTAGACCAAAATTTGTATGTGAGGGTAAGAGGTATTGACGAATACGTCTGGCTGGTCATGACATGAATAATGTGAAACTCCTGCCGCGTACGTCGTCAAACCCTTTCCAGCAGACAAGTGCGGCACACACCCGTATACCACGGGCTGCGGCAGGCGGGTATGCGCCACTGGTGTTTGACAATTTATACCTCTTCAGGAACCGCGAGGACAGAAGTTAGTAATTTGAATGCGAGAGCATTAAGAAAAACTGACGTTGGCAGCGTTGACCCAACGAATGCAAATAATAAGTATCAGGGTTCCAGCAGGAATCGAACCCAAGCAATCTGCGTGGCAACCAAGTATTCTACCACAGAGCCACGCCAGGTCTCGGAACTGCTTTGGAAAAAGACCCTATGCAGGCGTAATGTTCGTGAAACGTCAATTGTGCTTGCAGCGCTGCCTATATAATTTTATAAACATTACGTATGTACTGTCATGAGGCAGGCGTCATGTCGGGTTAACGTCAGTTGTATACTTAAGCGCCATCCACTGCAGTTGGTCCACCAAGCACTATCCAGGGTTACCATTCTCGTAAGCGCAAGTGCTACTTATCAGCTTACCGCTTCCGGTGTTGGTAATATCCATGTTTCTGTTAGCATCGTTACGCAGTTGTAAACAACTGGTTATATGAAACATATGCGACTGTTCAACATATCTGTACGTTCAACATTTGTACATATCTTTAGCGTCATTTCGTAACGTTTCGCTCAATAAAAAAATTCCAACCCAGTCACCTTGCCTCCACATGCTTCGCATAACATCGATTTCCATGGTACTTGGCATCTGCCAAATTTTCCTTACAACGGCTTCGTATGGAAAGTGACTTCTATGTACGTCATGCAATGCCGTGGCGTGTGTTCAAGAAATTTTTTTCTTTTAAAAAATTTGGACAATTCTTAGGCGGCACCGTTTGGAAGTTTCGTGTGCGCTCTAAAAAAAAAAAAAGAGATAGAGAGAGAGAGTTGTCTGACTCTTTTTTGAGAGTCTTCTGTTGTCGCGTTTATTACTCTCTTTAAAGAGCCGCGTCACTCTCTTTTGGAAAAGCGCAGAGTCTGACGACTCTCCGAAGGGAGTATAATGATCTCCAAGGAGAGTTTACGTGCCTTCTTAAAGAGAGTCATAAACGTGGACAGTTTAGACTCGCAAAAAAAGAGTCGATGAACTTTTTTTTTAAAGTGCAACAGGGTTCAAGATAATTGTTGTTTACAGCGTGTCTTTTCAGACGCGGCTTTACGACATAGCCTCTTTCTTGCTGTTTTATTTTTAGTTGATTTACGTCGACCCGTAGTGGCATGAGTTTTTCTCCCGTAATACCGATCTCTCCGAAGAACTCTCAACATAGCCCTGGGCATCTCGTAAGCACACGCCCTGAGCTCTTGCTCCGAGCGAAAAGGTGTTAGCATGCAGCAATATTTCGCACACCCCATTATGCAAGTGTCACCGTGGGCTCCGAATCACTAAAGCAAAGTAACAAGTCAGCAGACATGTATTACACAGCGTGCTCCGTGAAGGGCCAAGCCGGGATCGTAAAACTCGGCGCGTAAAAGAAAGAGTACCAGAGCTGCGTTCGGCCGGTTTATTTGTCAAATGGTCTTTTTTTGGTTTATTCTAATTTTATAGATTTCTTGAGCCTTGTTCTCTCTATCGCTGAGAACGTGACAAAAACGACTTATTTTATTGTCACGCATGCGCAGGGTCGTCTGAAACTTTTACGCTAGACACATGTTGCGAGCTTCAGGAAACTAACTGTTTCGGTTCCCCGCCATGACGGTCGCTTTTAGATGACGCCAAAAAGCATTAACCTTTGTGTACCGTGTATTGGATGGACGTGAAAGAAACTCTGGGACGTCGAAATTATTCCGCAGTTGCGGCGTCCCTCGCAATGCCAGTTTGCCTTTGGGACGCTGTGAACTTCACGAGTTGCGCTCCACGAAAAGTTCTCTGTGAAGCTCCACGACAAGCGCTCTGTCATGCACGTGTGGTAGTGCGATCAGTGATTAAGCTGTGTTTTTTTTTTCCGCTGTTTTGCTCTTTGTATTCAGGGCATGTAGCATTAAACGCGAGTTAGAAGTTAGTGCCTGCGCCTTACTTGTCTCTCTATGTTTGTTATGTAGATTGCGCGCTACAAGCTAATAAGTATGAATTTACAGCTAGACCGAATGAGCGCTTTGTTCGAATTCCATTATAATTATTTTCACACTCACTCACTCACTCACTCACTCACTCACTCACTCACTCACTCACTCACTCACTCACTCACTCACTCACTCACTCACTCACTCACTCACTCACTCACTCACTCACTCACTCACTCACTAACTAACTCACTAACTAACTAACTAACTAACTAACTAACTAACTAACTAACTAACTAACTAACTAACTAACTAACTAACTAACTAACTAACTAACTAACTAACTAACTAACTAACTAACTAACTAACTAACTAACTAACTAACTAACTAACTAACTAACTAACTAACTAACTAACTAACTAACTAACTAACTAACTAACTAACTATCGGCTGTGACCTCACGTGTCCGCCTCGGAGGCACAGTGGTCACGGTGCTCGGCTGCTGACTGCTGGGTGCTCGAATGTCGCGGGTTCGATCCCGGCCGCGGCGGTCGCATTTCGATGGAGGCGAAACGCTAGAGGCCCGTGTACTGTGCGATGTTAGTGCGCGTTAAAGAACACCAGATGGTCGAAATTTCCGGAGCCCTCTTCCACGGCGTGTCTCATAATGATATGGTTGTTTTGGCGCGTAAAAACCCACAAAATATTATTAATTAATTAGGATTTCGCTGCGTCACTGAGTCTGTGTTCGAGCGTATATTTGTAAACACATTGTCTGCCTTGTGCGCAGAGCTTCGACAAGGCGTGCTGTGATCCAGCAAGCTCTCTCGGCTCCGTTGCTGGTGCACGGGCAGCCGGTGAGCTTGCGCGTGTTCGTGCTCATCACGTCGCTATCTCCTCTGCGGGCCTACGTGCACACCGAGGGAATGGTGAGGCTGAGGAGCTACCGGACGGGTCCTACTTCTACGAAGGTGAGTTTCAATGCACAAAAGTTAAAAAGTTTATCCTGTCGGTTTTGTTTGAACTTAAAGAGGTACTACTGACACCAATTTGCGAAGCGGAGTTTACTCTGCCATACAATTCTCCTGAATACAGAGACGGCCTTCAGCAAGTGTCAACCTCAGGAAACGCTGATGGGATATTTTATTCTCACATTAAAATCGATTTTCTCACGACACACCAACTGACATTGGCCATATCGTGACGCCAGGCTACAGCGTCAATTCTGATGACGTCACCCACCATTATAGATAGTTGTGATGACGTCAGGTACCAAGACATTCAATATGGCCGCTTGTGCATCACCAACGAAGTCACGGTGCGAAGCGGCCATGGAAGTGTCACGATATCTTGCGAAAGCACGCCACGAGACGCTCATACGGTGTCGTGACGTCAGGCTACAGTAGGAACCAAAACTAACATTTATAAACGTATGTTAATAAATTTTTCAGGTATGTACGCTTGACAGTACATTTCGTAGTTTCTTGATTGCCTGGCGTACCACTTGACGCAAAAGAAAAAACAACTGAAAATTTTCGTGTCAGAGCCCTTTTAAGCATTGAACCATAGTTATAAAGAAGGTGGAGATAACCGAAATAAAAAGAATACATGGTAAGAACTTGTGCCTGGGCATAGAAGGACGAAAGCGTGCCAAAGTCGACTGCTGGTCGACTTGTATAATTTATGACTGCTTAGCGAGGCTCTCGTCCTTTTATACGCGAACTATAGCCCTCACCATCAACTTCCAGTGGACAGGTCTAAAGCCCGTAATCACAAACCAACGTTATCCTTATCTTATGCTTTCCTGAAGTTTCTGTACACCATACGTGCATTATGAGAGCACAAAAATGGTAACAGAGTAAAAATATGCTTTTCAAGGTTGAGCGCCGCTATGCGCGAGCAAGGGCTATTACTGCAGATCCACAAAGTGAATGCTGATGATGGAGCGAAGCTCCTTGGGAGCCAGCAACGTCACTTTATTTTACTAAGTGTAGTGCCATTGATCGATTCGCCAGCGCTGAACGGTCTATACTCTGTTTCACCACTACCGTTCAGCACTGCCAAAGCTACGGGGTGTAAACAAGCCACACGCTTGCGCAGGAAAACATAGATCCAAATATAATTGCCTTGCAATTGGCAAGGTTGAGACATTTGCCCTTGTTTAGCATCTGCTTCTACACATCAATAAGCAATTTGTTTATTCTTCATCGCATTTACGTCGTATTTCTTTAATTGTTGTATCAGTAACCGTCGGTAACTGTGGTTAAAAATCAACATGGCAGCGCCCATACAGATGCGACCACCCGCTTCGATCCGAACTTGCCCTTGACGCTCGCCCAAAGCGCTCACAGCAACAAATGAATGGTGTAATGAGCTATCACTTTGCGCCGTCTCACGATCAGGACAAAGCATCAGGTACGATCTGTCGTTATTGGCGAGATAAGCTATTGCTTTAACCACGCCTGCTAAGCCTAACGCACCGAGAATTTGATAGCGGTTTATGGAAATAGCGCAATGAAGTCACGAATAAATTGCTGCCGAAGCTCCAAGACAGAAATTTAAAGCAAATAGAAGCGTCTGTTTGGAACTTACGGGCCACAGAGCGCACGACGACGACGTGATAAACTCGAGGCGGAGAGCAGCAGCCTCGATGAGTGCCGCCATGTTCTATTTTTTTCGCCGTCTGCTCGCTGAACCTGTGCGCGCAGACGCCAGGGGGATGCTAGCAGACGGCACAGTGCGGATGAATAAATGTGGAGGAGCTAATCGCCCTTCCTATTGGCTAAGGGGCCCTGTAGCGTCCACAGTGCTGAAGGGAACTTCTGAAACAGAGTATAAGTACGAGTGGCTTGCGAGTGATGCAGCGCGCTGTACAAGGCTTGTATGCGCGCTGTAGGTACGAGCGGCGTGGCGCCAGCGCAACACCTTTGGGCGGTCGGTATGCGCGTTGCGTGCGCTCTACAAACGGTTCTGCGCATGACGTCATTATGTTGATCGATACGCTTGCGGAGAGATGGTTTTGGAGCGGCGCCGCAGCTGTTCCGACGGGGCGCTACGACGACGACGGCGACAACTGACATCGTGCGAGCCTAAGGGGCTTCTCTCCTAAAAACTGCAAGATTGTTTTTGAATACCGGCCTGCTTGGTTTATGAAACGCACGATAGGCTCATTATGTTTATAGCGCGAAAAGAACGAGAAAGCTTACTAAGGCACACATACGACAGGACACAGTGATGTGTGCCTTAAGTTTTCTCGTTCTTTTCGCGCTGTCAATATAATGAATCGATGCCAACTTGCCCGGTTTATGTACGCACTAAAGACACAAAACCGATAAGGAAAGCCACAGCTAAGGATATGATAAGGTTGGTTTCTGAATTCGTGTCTCAGTGGCCGTTCACAGATTTGGTGCGCATCTTCCCGTGTGCCCTCAAGTGTAGAGCGGTTCTACGACCTCGGAGGCAGTGCTGCAAAACACGTCACGTTGTTTTGCAGCACTGCCTCCGAGATCATACCACGTTTGACCAAGCATGCGGCATCGCGTGATGACGTCATCATGTGACGTCACGTTATGCGGGCTCATAGCGACGTCACGACGACGTCAAAGCGACGCCTGAAATTTCGGTGAAGCGTGAGCTCATCAAATAATGACGATTTATTTGCATCACTTCGTGTTCCACACTCCCACGCGCATGCGCAGTGGGAGTGGGGGACGCCGCGGGCAGGGATGCCTAGAGGAGAGAGGGGGAGCGTAGGAGAGGCGAGAGAGGGGGGACGCGCATGCGCAGTGGGAGTATGGACGCCGCGGGCAGGGATGCCTAGAGGAGAGAGGGGGGGGAACGTAGGAGGGGAGATAGGAGGGGAGGCGCATGCGCAGTGAGGGTGTGGTTGCCGCGGGGAGGGATGCCTAGAGGAGAGAAAGGGGGGAGAGGAGGTTTTTATTATTTTTTTGTAAGGTTTGCGCATGCGCAGTAAGGGTGGTCACGCCGGCACACCACCACCGGATTAAGCTTCGCCATAAGATGCTTCACATCTAAAAAAATTACACCATCTCCCGCTAAAGGGAACCATGTGTAGATGTGAAGCAGCGGGCGCTAACGCTTACACTGGCGGCGGCGTTGACGCTGGCGCTCATCGCAGCGTTGCGCAGGAGAGAAAACTGGGGAGGCGCAAAGCAGGCAGTGATGGAGCAGTGTTTCCTACAGGAACATGCCAATCGCTGCTAATGGGCAATGAGAGACAGAAGACTCCGACTGGACACAGAGACCCGCACTCTGCTTTTAGTTAACGCGCACGCTGCGAATTTTTGTTGTTCAACAACGCACAGGAGAAATCTCCCACCGGCACCACCTTGGAGGTCAAGATCCATTGCCATATATACGGGGTGGCCAGTGAACGGTTGTGCAGCGCGAACAGTCGGTTATTTCAACCACGAAACTCGCTAGCAGACGCTGCCTGCGTCGGCGTCGCGAGGCGAGAGAGGGGGGAGCGTAGGAGAGGAGAGAGAGGGGGTGACACGCATGCGCAGTGGGGAGTGTGAACGCCGTGGGCAGGGATGCGTAGAGGAGAGAGGGGGGGAGCGGAGGAGAGAGAGGGGGGGAGCGGAGGAGAGAGGGGGGGATGCGCATGCGCAGTGGGAGTGTAGACGGCGCGGGCAGGGATGCCTAGAGGAGAGAGGGGGGTGGGGAGAGAGGAGGGGAGGCGCATAAGCAGTGAGGGTGTGGTTGCCGCGGGGAGGGATGCCTAGAGGAGAGAGAGGGGGGAGAGGAGGGTTTTATTTTTATTTTTTTAAAGGGTTTGCGCATGCGCAGTAAGGGTGGGCACGCGGCACACCACCACCACCACCACCACCACCGGATTAAGCTTCGCCATAAGATGCTTCACATCTAAAAAGACATAGCATAGTCAGTGGAATGGCCACACGCTTTCGCCGTACACACTTAAGGTGTACTATAAGGTGTCCTTCAATTTTGAGGGTTGTCTCATTGACAAACAAGACGAACTGCAAAAGTCGTCAACAAAATTAATATGATAAACTAATAACCTTTGGAATGCTATTCGCTTCGTTAACAGAACTATGCTGCTGATGGCGTACATTGCTGCACGGAAGTCGTCTAGGTAATGTTCGCGTACTGTTTTGCAATTTCGGATAGAGAACAGAATCTTCAACCAGCACCACCTTGGTGGTGCCGCAGAGTCACGCTGCAGCCACCGCCAAGAAATTATCGATGAAAATGATTGTGTATGTTGGCAATTGTTGGTTTCCATAGTTCCTTAGTACCGCACAGTGTTTTAAGGCGAAAGCCTTTAATGTCTCATGCTCACGTCCGTCCGGCGTCCGTCCGGTGGTGGTGGTGTGTGTCCTGACCACCCTTACTGCGCATGCGCAAACCCTCCCCACGCACCTCCTCTCCTACGCTCCCCCCTCTCTCTCCTCTAGGTATCCCTCCCGCCCGCGGCGTTTACACCCCCATTGCGCATGCGCGTCCCCTCCCCCCTCTCTCTCTCCTACGCTCCCCCCCCTCTCTTCTCTAGGCATCCCTCCCCGCGGCGTCCACATCCTCACTGCGCATGCGCGTCCCTTCCCACCTCTCTCTCCTCTTGGCACCCCTCCTCGCGGAAAACCACACCCCCCACTGCGCATGCGCGTCTCCTCCCCCCTCTCTCTCCTCTAGGCACCCCCTTTCCGCGGAAAACCACACCCCCCACTGCGCATGCGCATCCCCTCCCCCCTCTCTCTCCTCTAGGCATCCCTCCAGCGGCGTTGTCTGTCTGTCTGTCTGTCTGTCCGTCCGTCCGTCCGTCCGTCCGTCCGTCCGTCCGTCCGTCCGCCTGTCCGTCCGTTTGTCCGCCTGTCCGTCCGTTTGTCCGCCTGTCCGTCCGTTTGTCCGCCTGTCCGTCCGTTCGTCCGTCCGTTCGTCCGTCCGTTTGTCCGTCCGTTCGTCTGTCCGTCCATCTGTCCCTCCGTCCGTCCGTCCGTCTGTCTGTCCATCCGTCCGAGCCCTGGCACGGAGCCAGGTGGCCGCCGGGTGCGCAAATGGACGCCGGTCGCGTCGGACTCTACAGCGCTCGCGCTTTGCTTGCGTAGCGTCGCTGTGCCCAGCCCTTGCAATCATTCTGACCGACGCCGTCTCAGTAGACACATGCGTCCACGGAATACACTTTCGAATTTACAAAGGTTCCGTCAATTCAAGCGCTGGAACGCGGATGGCGTTTGCGCGATGCGCAAGGCGCGAGAAAATACTAACGCATGCGAAAGGAGGAAGATTAGTCTCGCGTCTCGGTGCGATTCGCGGTAAAAAATTAAAAAAGAAAACACGCACACATTCGGTTTGTGTGTTATCCCAGTGAGAGTGTAAAAGAAAAAAGACATGGCATAGTCAGTGGAATGGCCACATGCTTTCGCCGAACACACTTTGGAATGTACAAAATGTCCTTCAATTTTTTATAGATGTCCGTTTAAAATTGTGTCTAGCGTTTGTACAAGTTCTGCTGACGCCATTTCGAACTTTTAGTGTATAAGTGCCTCCAGTGTTTGTGTACACTTGTTCAATAAACTTTCCTTTACACTAGTTGGGCGAGTTTCTGTGAGGATCTCCGCGTGACAAGCACTGCAAAATATTTAAGGCGAAAGCCTTTAATGTCTCATGCTCACGTCCGTCCGGTGTCCGTCCTTCCGTCCGTCCATTTATCCGTGCCCGTCCGTTCGTCAGTCCGTCCGGGTCCATCCGTCCATCCGAGCCCTGGCACGGTGCCAGGTGGCCGCCGGGGTGCGCAAACGGACGCCGGTCGCGTCGAACTCAACAGCGCTCGCGCTTTGCTTGCGTAGCGTCGCTCTGCCCAGCGTTTACAATCATGCAAGAAGGGAGACGCGCGCATCGCGTTCAATTCTGACCGAACCCGTCGCAATGGACACAGGCGTTCGCGGAACACACTGGAATTTACAAAGAGTCCGTCAATTTAAGCGCTGGAATGCGGATGGCGTTAGCACGATGCGCAAAGCGCGAGAAAATACGAACGCCTCCGAATGGAGGCAGATTAGTCTCCCGTCTCGCTGCGATTCGAGGTAAAAAAATTTAAAAGAAAACACGCGCACATTCCGTTTGTGTGCCATCCGAGTGTAAAAGAAAAAAAAGCCCCCACCTCCCCGAAGGGAATCGTGAGGAAATGCGAATGCATTTCGCGCGCGCTTCACTCCATTTATATATGGTGGTTGTGGTTCGAAGAAGGAAAAGGCGCCTAATTTCTGCAGCCCGGTCGGGAGCACGGCGCAGCGCCTTTTTTTTTTGCTTTTTCTTGTTTTTAAAATTTTTTTATTTATTTTTTTTAATTTTTTTTCATATATAGCTCCGCTGAGCTCCGCCGCAGACCGCTTTTAGTTAACGCGCACGCTGCGAATTTTTATTGTTCAACAACGCACAGGAGAAATCTCCCACCGGCACCACCTTGGAGGTCAAGATTCATTGCCATATATACGGGGTGGCCAGTGAACGGTTGTGCAGCGCGAGCAGTCGGTTTTTTAAATGCGAAGCATTTCTTAGCGAACTTCGGCGACTTTGAGCGTATCTATCTATCTATCTATCTATCTAGCCGCCTACGACTTTGGGCTCTCCTGGCCATATCGTTCATGGGATTTATACCAAATTTGGTATGGCATAACATGACTGTATGACTAACATGAATCACTGGTCATATCATGAAAATCATGACTAACATGTCATGAAAAGTATGATTTACACGCCATGGCCATAGTGCTCCTGAGGCCGTTTCCATAATTTGATATATCCAAAAATTGGTACGATGCGACATTTCTGCATAACCAACATAAATGACAAGTGGTAATATGAAAATCATGACCTGCATGTCATGTACAACATGATTTACATGCCACGCTCATGGCGCGCTGACGGCCGTTTTGTTAGCTTGATACACACCAAATTTGGTATTGCGTGACGTGACTTTATGACGGTCATAAATCCCAAGTGGTAATATGGAAATCATGACATGTCATGTGCAACATGACTTGCATGCCACGCTCATGACGCTCTCGGGGCCGTTTCGCTAGCATAATATACACCAAATTTGGTATTGAGGGAAGTGACTGTATGACGAGCATAAATGACAAGTGGTAATATGGAAACCATGACATGTCATGTGAAACATGACTTGCATGCTACGCTCATGGCACTACCGTGGCCGTTTCGCTAGCTTGATATACACCAAATTTGGTATTGCATCACGTGACTGTATGACGAACATAAATGCCAAGTGGTCATATGGAAATCATGACATGTCAAGAGTGACATGACTTGCATGCCACGCTCATGACACTCTCGTGGCCGTTTCGCCAGCTTGATATACACCAAATTTGGTATTGCGTCACGTGACTGTATGACGAACATAAATGCCAAGTGGTCATATGGAAATCATGACATGTCATGAGTGACATGACTTGCATGCCACACTCATGACACTCTCGTGGCCGTTTCGCTAGCTTGATATACACCAAATTTGGTATTGCGTCACGTGACTGTATGACGAACATAAATGCCAAGTGGTCATATGGAAATCATGACATGTCATGAGTGACATGACTTGCATGCCACGCTCATGACACTCTCGTGGCCGTTTCGCCAGCTTGATATACACGAAACTTTAAGGCGAAGGCCTTTAATGTCTCATGCTCACGTCCGCCCGTCTGGTCGCCCGTCCGTCCCACCAGCCGTGCCCTGGCACGGTGCCAAGTGGGCGCCGGGGCGCGCAAACGGACGCCGGTCGCGTTGGACTCTACAGCGCTCGCGCTTTGCTTATACGTAGCGTCGCTGGGCCCAGCGTTTCTAATCATGCAAGGAAGGAGACGCGCGCACCACGTTCCATTCTTACCGACCCCGTCTCAG
Organism: Rhipicephalus appendiculatus; assembly: GCA_030522465.1. Lineage (NCBI taxonomy): Eukaryota > Metazoa > Arthropoda > Arachnida > Ixodida > Ixodidae > Rhipicephalus > Rhipicephalus appendiculatus. Next base: position 7,561 of record JALIZH010025065.1, on the reverse strand, counting down.
TGGGTACAGGCGTTCGAGGAACACACTTTGCAATTGACAAAGTGCCTGTCAATTTAAACGCTGGAACGCGGATGGCGTCTGCATGATGCGCAGAGCGCGAGAATACGAACGCATGCGAAACGATGGCAGATTGGTCTCGCGTCTCGGTGCGATTCGAGGTAAGAAATTAAGCGAACATAAGTGGCAGGTGGTAACACGAAAATCTTGGCATGCATGTCATCTACAATGCCATTTACGTGCCACGCTCATGGTGCGCTTGCGTCCACTTCGCTAGCTTGATATACGCCAAAATTTGTATTGCGGTACGTGACTGTATAAAGAACACAAATGACAGGTCCTAACATGTAAATAATGACATGCATATTATGTACAGCATGATTTACTCCCTGCTGGCTGCTTCGCATCATATCGATTCCCACAGTGCGTGGGATCTGCCGGTTTTTCAACCAAGAAACTCGCTAGCAGGCGCTGCCTGTGTCGGCGTCGCGAGGCGAGAGAGGGGGGGGCGCGCATGCGCAGTGGGAGTGTGGACGCTGCGGGCAGAGATGCCTAGAGAAGAGAGGGGGGGGAGCGTAGGAGAGGAGAAGAGAGGTGGGACGCGCATGCGCAGTGGGAGTGTGGACGGCGCGGGCAGGGATGCCTAGAGGAGAGAGGGGGGGGAGCGTAGCAGGGGGAGAGAGGAGGGGAGGCGCATGCGCAGTGAGGGTGTGGTTGCCGCGGGGAGGGATGCCTAGGGGAGAGAGAGGGAGAGAGGAGGTTTTTTATTTTAATTTTTTTTGAAAGGGTTTGCGCATGCGCAGTAAGGGCGGTCACGCCGCACACCACCACCACCGGATTAAGCTTCGCCATAAGATGCTTCACATATAACACCTGCCGGCGCGCACACCTCCTCAACCTATCCTCCTCCTCCTCCTCCGCGGACAACGCCGCACAACGCCAACGCCGCACAACGCCAACGCCGGATGCCTGACATAGCCCGACTATGAAATGCATTCGCATTTAAAACATGGTTGATCCCTCCGTCATAGGAATCGGAATAACACGAAAGTGAAACGCGTCCTTACAGAAGTAGTTGAATGTTTACTGTGCATTGATATAAGAGAGCTTGCACAATGTCTATTGGTGTTTGACAGCTATAGCACCGTTTAACGTGAATGCATCCACGTTGACGCTTGGTAGTGCATTGGTATCCCGACGAAAAACGTCCATGATCAATGATGAAACAAACCCTTGTGGTCATAGATGCTTGTGGGAGCTGTATACGGTGAGAGCAGAATCAGAGAAAGCGGCGTGACAGCCAGAAGAGCGTCACTGATTGGATGCCGAACTTGGGCTCAGGTCGCCTACTCGCGGCATGATTGAACACCACTGCCCGACCAGAGGGAAACGCAACGCGCGTTGTGCCTTCGCCGTTGGCCGGCTGCGATTTTTCGCGGGGCGAGCGTAAGTTGGGAACGTGGAGTTACGGCCACGATAGAATGCCCTAGACAAAACAGTCACGCGTCGCAGACGCACAGCTATTATTAGTATGAATGAATGCTATGAGCGATGCCAACGCTGAGGGTAAGGTCGCCACCTGGGAGTGTGTTAATGCGTTGACAAAATTGCACTTTTCCTCTTCAGAACGCGCCGAATGGGACGGACGCGTAGAAACGACGCTTTGAAAGAACTAATGATGGATTTCGTGGTCATGATGCATTACTTCACCTTAGCAAGAGCACGGTTTGTGAAAGACTATGGAAATGTGAAGGGTTACTTCTCCTGCCCCGCCACGGTGGTCTAGTGGTTATGGCGCTCGACTGCTGACCCGAAGGTCGCGGGATCGAATCCCGGCCGCGGCGGCTGCATTTTCGATGGAGGCGAAAATGCTTGAGGCCCGTGTACTTAGATTTAGGTGCACGTTAAAGAACCCCAGGTGGTCTAAATTTCCGGAGCCCTCCACTACGGCGTCTCTCATAATCATATCGTGGTTTTGGGACGTTAAACCCCATATATTATTATTATTATTATTACTTCTCCATCCCAACACAATGAGCAACTATCGTCGTCTTGCGCGAGTGAGCGTAACGGTGCCTTGAAATTCATCAAATCTCGCTTGCGTTCCCGTCTAGCCAATGAGCACCTTCATGACTTTCTGCGCCTGTCTGTGAGCAATATTGATGAACATATTTGCGAGCTGCCTAAGAATGTAGAGCATGACAAGTCGCGCGGGCTTTTTTGCTTGTAAATGATATTCGTAAATTGCATCATTGAGACATGCGGGCTGGAAATGGGCATGCTCTCTATTCCAGTCGTGCACATTTGCCAATTTGCCAAGGCTTTCGGACTTTCACCCTTTGCCTGCATAGACCTCCCACCCGCCCCCCGATTAGCTGCCCGGCCCCCGCTCTAAGGTTGCCACCCCCCGCTTCAAGTGATGGTTGGTAGGGCGCACAGATTATGAGGTTGTGGAGCCGCGGTAAACAGTACGTCGAGCCAGGTTGCCGTGCAGGTATCACTGATAACCAAGGGATGATGAACGAGCAGTACGCCGACAGTGCCGAAACTGGGAAACGCGCGCAATATAAAGGGACGCTAAAAGTATACGCTGAAGTAAGAATAAAACGCAACAAAATATACGAAAAATATACACAGTGGGAACCACAAGAACCAAGTCTTGAGGCGTTTGAAAACAGAAATAGGTGGAAGGGGAATTTATTTAAGCCAGTTTTCAACGCGAAAATAAAATAACGAGACTAAATCCAGAAAGCTGCCGCGAACTGGAGGTTGCCTGCTCTGTATGCTCGTCACGAAGACGGCCAATGAAAGCTTTCTTCCGCACTCCGTTTCCCGGTAGCTTTTATGAAATTGAACTCTGTCTTCCTTGCTTTTACAGGCGTCCATTTCTAAGACGCGATGATCCTTTCGCTTTTCTTACTTTTCACCGTTTGAGAAAACCGAGCTTTGCGACTTCACAGTGAAAAAAAAAAAAAAAAGACGACAGGCAAACCGCTTGAGCGGTAAAGAACACAACTGTGGCAAGCAGGACGCTGGGACGCCAACTGCAATGACCATGCATGTCACGGCTCTTTAAGCGGACGGGGCCAAATGCTATAAACAACCAAGCACAGCAGACAACTTCGACCAAACATTTTCTCCGTACACACTCTTGCACTCAGCTCGCGTTTCTTGCGTTTCGTTACATCTCTTTTGATCTATTTTCTATCTCCACGCTGCGTGGGTGGTAGGGGTTGGAGATATACAGCTATGTCCAGTGGTGGAAAGACGCTCCTACGCCACTGAGCCATAGAGAAAGGGAACTTGGTAAAGAGCGGACACTCCCATAGAGCCATGCGGCCGAATTAGAGTGCAAGGAGAGCTTCCCCTCTCCTGAAATGCAGTGGGACACCAAGTGGTCGCTTATGATACTTTGCGAGTTTCGGTTCTGGTTCGGTGCGTGTAAAAATTTTTTTAGGACATTGTGCAGCGAGTTTCCAGTTTCGGTTTAAAGCGCGCGCAGTTTAAACGTTCTGACGTGGTGCAGTGCGTGCTAGGGTCCCCCCCCACCCCCCCGCTCGCATATTGCGTTCATTTGCACTGTGGCAATGTTAAGCGAGGATTTGTTTTTTATTTTTTTTCCCCTTTTCTGATCACGTACATACACGCTTTTGAATAAGCACGAAAGCATACAAGACAAGCACAGACAATGGAGAAATGCTTTATTTTGTAGTACGGACGTTTTCAGACACACACAGCGCAATACAAACTGAACGAAAGATATCCGAAGCAGACCAATCAATACAGAAGGCAGCTAAAAGAAGTACACGAACGAAAATGTTTTAAAAATAATTGGTTTATGTGTCATACACGTGTGGTGCATGAAAGTAACTTAGAGATATTTGCGCTTGAGAACAAGGCAAATCTTCCAACAACAACAAAAAGGTAAGTCGTGAGCGACATTTGCACTGTTGTGCAGACAAGCTGATACATTCGAAACGTAAAGAAAGATGCATGAATACGCTTCCACCAGGCATGCAAGCTGAAATGAACAGCATGTATACCCAACGCACATAAAGCGACTTGGGAAAGCTTGTGTACACTTGTGGTTATGTTGTTTGTCTCTCTTAGTAGAGTGCTGCACATTCTAGCTATCTGCAAGTAGGCCCTGTTTTGGTTCTTCTGTCACATTTATCAGTGACAATGCCCCATGACGACTGACTTATCCCGATATAAAAAGGCACTACAAGTGATCTCACACACTATGCAGCACACACGCGAGTGTGTTGACAGGCGGTTGAGGTAACACTTTTAGAACAGATATAAGTACAAAGTACATATGCAAAAGCTTTGTTTGCACAAGCCAGGAGACATAATTTCCATGATCTGATCCACGCGAGTTGGTCTCGCAGAAAGTTTACCAGCTCGTCATTTCTCCTAATGGCATAACGACACTTTTGGGCATTCTTTTTGGGAGATGAGCTATTGAGTGAGTCGAACACTTTATCCATACGCTCACAGAAATGGGCTGTAGCCATAGCTGCTGCGGGGAGCTCCTTTGTGTACACCATAGCCATGATTGCCACACTAATGCCACACTAACACATGCACTTAGCACCTGTACTGCCATGCTTACTTTCATGTTACAAAAAGGCTTCTGGTAGACGTGCCTCTCGGTCAGCTTAGGCGCGAGTTTAAACCGCAATTCGTGAGTAGACTTATAAAGGGCCTCAATAACTTCATCTCCTATGAACAACTTGTGTGCTTGCAGGTTGTTTCACGTGGTTTTGATTAGGTGTGGCACATCAAAAACAAAGTACACCCTTTCACCAGCAACCTCAAAATAAGGACGTTGAATTGTAATTCCAAGCATATGAGAAAGGGCAACGTTTGAGGCTCCTTGGTCACAAATTAAACATTTGACTGCGATTCCGGCGTGTCCAAGGTTGTTTATAATTCAGGCAAGCAAATCCTTTGCAACACTTCCTGGCGTAGATACGTGTCCTATTGTAAATGCGATTGGCTGGACCCACCTCCTAGGAACACCAGCGAGAAGGACAACCATGGCTCTGTCAGCGATATCTGGCGTTCGAGCTGTTCCATCATCAGCAAAGCCTTGCACAAGATCTTGAGTTACATCATAGGACAAGTTCTTCAAAATCACTTCACCGAATATGAGTGAACACACCCTGTCGCGCTTATCCCATGTCTGCATACAAGCTGACACACACTCAATAACCCCTGGAATCACACCTGGTGACATTCGAATATTTCCTAACCAACGCCTCAGTGAGCGCTGCATAGGCAGACAAAAAAATGGGCGCTAGAAAGCGGTATGCTCTTGGGCCCCTGAAGTTTAAGTGCAATGCAAATTTCTCTAGCCATGCCGGAAGCCTTTTCCCCTGACCCCTATTCATAACTCGCACATGTGCACAAAGGAGACTGAAGACCTCTTCGGTCACGAAAGGACGAACGACACCCAAGGCCTTGGCAATTGATGGAGGTAGCTCCCTCTGCTGTTTCCACAACCTTTCAATGGTCTTGCGGCAGGAGGCGACCCTTGACTGCAGGCGTTTGATGGTGCGACGAAATTTCCGCAACGGCGACTTCATTCCTCCGCAGGGAGCTGCAACGGGAAATGCTTAATATCAATATAACAGGAATACAAAGAAGTAGTGCGTGATGAGATGTTACATTTTTAGAACACTACATGAGCCACTTCGTAAAAAATTACCTGCAAACACACACCTTCACAACCCGGTACTGCTGTTACTAGCATTTGCCACAACATGAGCTCACGCTGACGTCACTTATGCGAGATCATTGCTGAGAATTTTTTCTGCAGTTTTTTTTGCGCTTGTGTGGCATCGTCCAATTACCTACTTTTTTAAATACTACAACCTGGACACCATCACAATCATCGAAAACTCAATAAATCGTACTTTAAAAAACAATCGTATACAATCAATTTTAAAGCTCTGCACTAATACACAGCATGTTTTCTTATTGAAATTACTGCACTACAATAAAACACTTCACATCGGGGCTCACCTGTTGTCCTGTGGGATGCGAAAGAAGCTTGTTCCGGGCTTCTTGCAAGTGCGGTCGTTGTTACTTCACCACGCCACACAACAGTAGGGGTTGTACGGCCGACGACTGAACATCTGAAAAGATTATTTAGAGTCATGTCGGTGTCGTAGTTACAGCATACGAAGTTATTTTGGGGTCATTGGCAGAGACCGAATACGCAACTAGAACGACTACCCTGAGTTATGCAAATGCGACGTCGTTCGCAAAAACGTCCGTACTAAAATGACCATTTCGGTGAATCATCGACATTTCATCATCGTTTAAAATGCACCGAATTCTGAATAAGTGGGCATTAACCATTGGCGCGTCTTCTAACAAGTAACTCGAGCCACCCATGCTATGCATAGCTTAGGCTTTCTTGCCCTGACCCTTCCACAAGCGAACTTGTTGCGCAGTTTCCCTGAAGCGTACTTCGCAACATTTTTTAGCAAAATCTGCGAGCCACGCACACAATAACCATCACCGAGAACTCTTTTCACTCGTGTGTAGTGCCTCGCTTCGTCCACAACGCGTTAACAATGCCAAAACCTTAGGCCTAGGAATCGAACGTTATACATGCGTTTCATTTTTTTTTTCTTTAACCCACTTCGCTTTCAAAACAGTAGCAACGACTCACAGTTGGTTCGTAACTATTTACACAAAGGTCGACCCTTCTCGTTTCCTTCAGCGCGCGTCGCGCCTGAACTTTCACGCGTGGCTACTAGGCAAGTACGTGCCCTAATCCTGCTACGCGCGCACACTTAAATCGACAAAGGCCTCCGCTGCTAAGCCTACTACGCAGCGCTCAGAGAGAACAGAAACGTGGGTTCTCACCGTGCCGTCGTCCGTTGCTCAGGCTCAGCAGGTGACACGGTCAGCAATGCTCACATTGCCGCGACGAGAAGAAAAAGCAAGCGCCCAAAACCCACTACGCGCAGTCGTTACATTTCAGGTACAGCAGCCAGCCAAACCTAATCCTACCCCAACCCGTCAACACACTGCTTACAAAAACACACCCTTACGTACCTCCTTCCATATCTGTTCTGACACATTTGTCGATTTCCGTTCCCGCGTTCGCCTGGTGGCGATGCACGTGACAATGTTTTTTTCGCGAATTCTCAGTTCATTGTGCAAGAAAATGTTTTCACACGTACAGTAAACAAACAAAAAAAATTGAAAAAAGCTACACATTTGCGTTTCACAACTCTCTTTTTTTTGTTTTCTTTTGCGCTACTTGCGCTACCTGACGGTCACTTATTACAGCTTGCGTTCTTCGGGATCACGGTCCCTATGATTTGACGCGAAAATCTCGAAGGCTGTTTGGGCGAGGAGGTGGCGGGGAGAGCTCGATCCTCTTATCGCTGAGTGTCCGCTCTTGGCCATTTTCCCTTTCTCTATGACTGAGCGTCGCCGCTTTTTTTTTTTTGTATATCCAGGCCTCAAATTTCTTCCCAAACGCGTTTCTTTTTTCCCCCTTACTAAATTCTGTCCGTTAAAAATGGAAGAGCACAGCGCT
>JALIZH010025064.1:0-15176 GCA_030522465.1 Rhipicephalus appendiculatus | reverse complement strand
GAACGATTGAGAGAAATTTTTACTCTACTGTGGAAGAGCTCTGTGGAGCTGGCTAAACTATCCCAGTCGCTAAGAACACCATTGTTTAGAAAAAAACGTGAACGATTTAGGCTATTTGCTACTGTACTATGCAAAAGCTGTATCAAGCTGGCTAAACTCTCCCCGTCTCAAGAACACCATCGTTTAGATAAAAATGTGAACGATTTAGAGTAACTTCTACTGCATATGGAAGAGCCGTACGGACATCTCTCGGAGGTATGACGACTGAATGCGCCTTGCTTCTTTCATGCGATAAAGCTGTAAATAAGGAGACCGACAGCGAGACGGGACTGTCAACGGAGCCGCAGAATACATATTCTGATTAAGTGCTGACTTTATTCCACCATATCATCAGCGCAAGGTGATATATTACATCTTCAGCATTCTATGGGTGAACACCGGTTAGATAGCAACGTCAAGGGGCTGCTTTATTGATTTCTTACATAAAGCATAAAACTTTACTTCAAGCACACCAACATATTAAAAGGAAGTTGGCCCGCTGCCTATTTATCAGGGGGGTGCTTTTCAAAACAAAAGCCGTTCGCATATACACAGACGGCTCGTACACGCCACACGCAGCGGAAGCAAAATACACTGCTCTGACCAATGACCAAAAAAAATAATAGTGAGAAAATTTCGGATTCAAAACGCTTCAAGCGCATACGTAGCGGAAATGATTGCATTTCATGAAGCCCTGCATTTTGTCTACACAAAAAACGCGAACCTGCAAATCCCCATTTACACAACTATATAATAATATCTGGGGTTTAACGTCCCAAAACCACCATATGATTATGAGAGACGCCGTAGTGGAGGGCTTTGGAAATTTTGACCATCTGGTGTTCTTTAACGTGCACTGACATCGCACAGTACACGGGCCTCTACCATTTCGCCTCCATCGCATTTACACAACTGTCAATCCCATTCCAATGAAACATGCAATTCTAACATGATATATATATATATATATATATATATATATATATATATATATATATATATATATATATATATATATATATATATATATATATATATATATATATATATATAGATAGATAGATAGATAGATAGATAGATAGATAGATAGATAGATAGATAGATAGATAGATAGATAGATAGATAGATAGATAGATAGATAGATAGATAGATGATAGATAGATTCAAAGTGCCGGCAGTTCGCTGGGTGCTCTCGTGATCGTGTTATAACCGGCAAGGCGACCTGCAAGGGACGCTCATCGGCATACCTTACAAACGCAGTCCGCGTCCAGCAGGAACACAAGAGGTGTCCTTGTGCGCTGCAGGGATCGTGCATCGGCGTTGCTGGTACACGCAGTCCGCGTCCTGTGAAGAGACTTGACGAGACGCGCGTGCACGGACCGATATAAAAGGAGTGCTCTCGCAGGCTTTAGGGCCCTCTTGTCTCTTCTGTATCTCTGCGCTCTTGTGATGTGAAGGCGCGTCTGTACGCCTTGTTTATAAAAACAGAGTAAATATGTAAATTAAACGTGTGTATTTTGTGAGCAAGAAGCCTCGCAAGAGTTGTCCTTCACCGGCACCTGGCTGGCAGCATATACCCCCCCCTCCTCGGTCACATGAATCATCTCTTTAACTTGGTGTAGACCAAAATTCGTATGGGAGGGTAAGAGAGTTTGATGAGTATAACTGTCTGGCCACGACATGAACAACTTGAATATTATATCGCGTACATCGTCAAAAACCCTTTACCTCCAGACACGTGTGGCACAAACCCGTATAACACGTACCGCTGTACGCGGGTATGCACCGCAGGTGATTGACAGTTTATGTGTACCCCGAAACGGCGAGGACAGACGTTGGTAACTTAAATGTGAGAGCGTTAAGAGCAACTAACATCGGCAGCGCAGACCCGATGAATTCAAAGATAAAAATGAGGATCTCGGCAGGAAACAAATCGAATCGAATCGAAAAAAATGCCTTAAAAATTGGGCATGTTTTCCACAAGCATAGATCAATGGAAGCTATTATTCAAACCGTAACCCGGTCGTCCGCTGAATTCGCTTAAAGTACATAGACGTCGCCTAGGAAATCGAGATTGGATGAAATCTCATCTGGTCGCGACGTAATGGCATGGCAGAAATAAAAAGCACTGAACGCCGACCAAAAATGTCTACGGAAGCCGAAACGTTCTTATATTTCGCTAAACGTTCTTGGTCAGTGTTCAGTGTTTTTAATTCTATCTATCTTCGGTAAAGCATTGGAAAGACTCCTAAATGCACGCCTGTATTATTTCATGCATACGAACAATATCCTCCGAGCTAATCAATGCTGTTTTAGTATCAATACATCGCAAAGTTAGCATATAAACACTCCCCAACCTATTGGCTGATACGAGGCATCCAAGCTCCCTACCGTCCTAAGTCTCCCTCGATTTTGTCGGACTATTCTACAGTGTCTGGCATGCCGCTGTTTTAAACTTTCTACGTAAGCATGCGTGTCCACATAACCTGAACTGCTTACCCAAGTTCTTCTTGTCTGACCGCACTGTAAGTTTTTCAACAAAGGTTGCACAAGAGACAGCCCACCCACCAATTAGCAGCCCACAGTGGTCTCCTATCAGCCCGAAGTTGTGGAATACACAGTTTAGCATAGATCTTCCCACGCCACTCGTACACATACATACAAGCGTATGCAGTCGATAATAATCACGGATAAATCGACTTCAATTACAAGAAAACGCTGAGCATGTGTTGACATCAGTTTCAAATTGGGCGCGAGAACATAAAGTTACGGTAAACGCAGTGAAGTTTTCCTTCGTGTTTCTTTTGTTCTAACAATGGGCACATTGGCATATGAAAAAGCCGCCCAGCCATTAGGATGGATGGTTTTTTTTGTCAAATATAATTAACAGATTAAGGTTCTAGGCGTACTTTTCAGACCATTTTAAATTTTCATGCTCACGTTCGTTATATAAAAGAAAAACCTGAAGCATCCAGATATCGTCTTCGAAGATTCATTCAGTCGCATCCTTCACTAAAGAGTACACTCAACAGGAGACTCTACCGAGCAGTGATCCTGCCGTCTCTCACATATGTGTTTTAAGTATGGTAGCCTGTGTTCCCGTGGGCGCGAGTATTATCACTTCAGCGAACCGTACTAATTTTCACCAAATGGCATTTTACGCATTACACGCATTGTCACCACATATCTTCAAAGTCGCGCTTTCACACGCTTTCGTTACCACTAGAAATGGACTGATTATTATGAGCGGAATTTTCGCTATTCACACTACGGAACATGACTGTAGTGGCTCTTGGGCCCTCAGACACGGACAACGAAGACAAGGACAAGAAAAACATTTATCGACTTGACACAAAAACAATTACAACACTCTGAATAGCTGTACAGTACGCTGGCACTTCCTGCTATTCTCAGTCCTGCAGTCCTTACGCCTACGCACACGCGAGTACTCGGCGCGTCCTCACTATTCGGAAGTCTAAGTCCGTCGGGCGCCACTCACGGTACCGGTGCAGACGGCAGTGCAGACGACGCAGCTCGCCACAAGAAGGTGTGCTCTCAAGCGTCCTGGAACGCGCAGGCCCACGCGTCGTCTGACGTAGCACCGAGGCCACGCCTTCAGCCACTGGTTTCGACGGACCCGCTCGGACGTGACACCATGGCCACGATCGCAGCACTGGTTGTGCCGGACCCGCTCGGACGTGGTACCGAGACCACGATCTCCGCAACTGGAACGGAGTCAGCTGTTCGCCCTGGTTGCACGCTCGTTCACCACATGAACAGCGCTGCTAGGCCCGGTCCGGAACATTCGCTCGTCCCCGGGACACGCCAAGCTCGTCCCGGCTGATCTGGTAGCACCAGCTCGGTCCCTTTTGGTCCCGCAGGCTGGACGAACTGCTCGCTAGCAAGCTGGCCACGTTCTTGCTCCGCCCGTGGATGTTCCGGAACTCGCGTGCTTCGCGTGCGTCACGTTCTTCGCTCTCTCCCGCGCACTTCGTCGTCCTCTTCGGTTCGGCGCGCTCTATCGTGGGTACCAGTCTTTTACCACGCTCGCGCACTTCGTCGTCCTCTTCGGTTCGGCGCGCTCTATCGTGGGTACCAGTCTTTTACCACGCTTTCAATCAAGGAGGCCGAAGAAATGGCCATAGCACTGGCCATCATGAATCCTAGTACCCACACTGTCCTTAGCGACTCTAAAAGCGCTATTCTCAGTTTTATGCGGGGAAGTGTGGGACAAAATACAGCCAAGGTCCTGAGAAATTTCAATCCAAACAACAGAACCAAAATCAATCTGGTTTGGGTCCCCGCTCACTCAGGAAACCCAGGTAACGAGGAGGCACATAAAGTGGCCCGAGGGTTAGCAAACCGGGTCGCACTTTCCTTGGAACCGGGCCCACCGACAGGAGAGGCAGTGACCTCCTACAGCGACCTTACGACCATGTACAGAGCTGACAGGCGATTGTACCCCATACCTCACAGCAACCTTACAAGAGCGCAGGCCACTGTCCTCCGCCGAATTCAAACTAACACCCTAACCACTCCTCACCGCTTGGCACTTTTCACAGGCGGAGAGGTTGATTCAGTATGCAAAAATTGTGATAAAAATGCCATAGCAAACCAACGTCACATCCTCTGGGAATGCGAGGGCCTTCCCCACCCAGAGAGCTTCTGCCAGCTCCCTCAGAAGCGACATGGGAGACCTTAATACGGTCCCCCCGACGTAGAACTGCAAAGAGCCGTCGTTGCATGGGCAGAAGAGGTCGCCGCAGACAAGCGGCCAGCTCCAAACCCCTGAACACTTTCTTTTAAATAAAGTTGTATCCTCCTCCTTTACCACGCTTCCCCCCCCAACTTCAGTACGTTGTGCCGCGGATAACTTTAGTACAGACGCGAAACAACGTAACACAGTAATAGCAAAGGCAATCACTCAGCACATGCAAAAATTTCAGCATTGCCGACCTTCTGTCACTAAAACGCTGCCAAGCCACTTGCTCGGCACACTCTGACAAGGGAGGTCAAACGGGCTCCTCGCAGATTTGAATATGGTCGGCAGTGACACATACAATCTCACACACACTGCACACCGCGTATGCATCACAACCAGACACGCGCACAGACTGCTGGTTCTGCTAATTCAACACGCGGCCACAATTAGCACACATAACGCACTATTCACTCCGTAGATATCTCGTCTTCCCCTGGTCATCTTCGCACAGTGACGACACCACACCATGCTCTAACTAGTCGTCGTTACTGAGTGTTTTCACGTCGCTTGTACGTCTTAGTCCTGTGTCGTCGATAGTGACTCTGGAAAGGTGGTGAATGCAGCGGCGGCAAAGGTGGTGATTCCGACAGCGGCGTCGGGGCACTGAGGCTGTCCGCGCCATCGCTGTGGAACGTAGAAACCCCCGGCCAAGATCGAACGAGGCGACCCGTATTGCGTCGCTCGCAGTAGGAGTGCTGCCTGACTCGTCGACGTGGTGGTACCCAGGGCGTCGTGTCCAGAGGCGACCATGTCTCATCTTGTGGAGTAGGTGCACCGCGGTAATGCGTTGAATCCGGTCGCGAATTCTGCCATGGCGAGGTCGATACCTGCGAAGATCCACATGCATGTGCTGTTGCTTGCCATCCCCTCGCGAATGCCATCTCGGTATCACTGTCTGCTGCAGATAAACTGCTGTCACTGAGGTCGGGTCTAGATGCACGTGGTCCGTTCGCGACATGCCTTATGGTGACATTGTGTTGTCGCCTATTGCGACGAATTGCAGATAATTTAGGCGTCATTTCCTCGATGTCCGTGCTTCTGCTTGGATTGACCGTCCTGTTTTCCATCACTCTTGCGGTGTCCAGTGCTAAGGCTCCGTTGATATTTCCCAGAACGACATCTTAAAGCGAGTCCCGCAGGCAGTAAGCCCGAACTTCGCCCTTGAAAACTGGTGTATCCAGAAAGACCACAGCTTCTGGTAGGTAGTGTATTGTGCGGTCAAGGAACAGTACTGGCCAATACTTTCCCGTCAATTTCCCCTTTGGCGCTAATGCCTGTCGCACTACTACCGTATCACAGCCAGTGTCACGCAGTACTGTAACTGGGTGTTTATCCATGAACCCTTTCACAACGGGCATGTTCTCAATTTTCTCAGATAAAATACTTCGCCTAACTGCAGTGTTGACAACAGTAATCTTTTGTCCATCTTCCAGGATAACGTGGTCTGCGTTGGCTGTTCTTCCATCGTGTCTTTCCGCTGAAACGACGCAAGATGCTTCACATCTGTCCCGTGCACCGGTAGAATATTTCTCACTATGGTGACCATGCCCCGGGGAAGATGCCCGCGTGCGCGTCCAGCATTCAGCTGCGCGATGTCCCGTCTTGTCACAAAGGAAGCAGTGGTTGGCGGGTTTCGCTGCCTTCGTCGTTGTCTCCGACCTCCTCTCAAGCTCTGATGGTCCGGCTTCTTTGAGAGCCCGTTCTTTATTTAAGTTGGGGAGGGCCTGCGCTTCCATAAAGCTGTCAGCGTTCTCACACATTGCACTTAGTGTCTGGCACTTTCTTTCCTTCAGAAAAATTCTGAGTGTTAGAGAACAGCCTTTCATGAACTGTTCGCATATCATTAATTCTCTTAAGCCAGAATAACTTCTCTCTCTTTTGCTCATTTCGAGCCAATGGTCAAAATAGCCGGAAAGACTTGCAGCAAACTGCAAGCCGGACTCATTGTCTTCCGGTTTGGCTTTACGAAATTTTTCTCGATAGCCCTCTGCAGTGTACCGGAATCTTTGCAGTAGTGCCGCTCTTAGCTGGTCATAGTCTAACGCAGCTGTCGGATCCAACCGGCCTATCATGGTTAGAGCCTCTCCAGCCACACATAGACTCAATGACAGAGCCCATTTCTCACGGGCCACCCTTGGCACGTCGCGACCCGCTCTAACCGTTGAAGGTAGGCGTCGAGATCGTCCCGTGCTTCATTAAAGGGCGGTATCAGCTTGTCAGGGCTACACACTTCCGATGCACGTGGAGTGCACGTGGTAGATCCCCCCTGGTTCGCTAGCCTCAGTAGACTCTTTCCCCATGCTTCCCTGAAGTCGCAGCTGCAGCTCCAATATCTTCAGCTCCTGTTCCTGAAGCTGTCTTTGTCTCTCAGCGCTTTCTTTTGCCTGTTCTCGTTCGCGTTCCTCACGAGCTAGGGCACACTCTTTCTCCAACCATTCTCTAAGCACATCCTTCTCAAGCCCTAGTTCTCAGCCAAGTGCGAAAAATCTTTCCTTGTCCATGGCTCAGCTGCGCATCTGAGTAATGGCTGTAAAATTAATAGGCCATCCTTGCAGGCTCCCCAATTATGGTGGTTCTTGGGCCCTCAGACACGGAAAACCAAGACAAGCACCAGAAAAACATTTATCGACTTGACACAAAAACAATTACAACACTCTGAATAGCTGTACAGTACGCTGGCACTTCCTGCTATTCTCAGTCCTGCAGTCCTTACGCCTACGCACACGCGAGTACTCGGCGCGTCCTCACTATTCGGAAGTCTAAGTCCGTCGGGCGCCACTCACGGTACCGGTGCAGACGGCAGTGCAGACGACGCAGCTCGCCACAAGAAGGTGTGCTCTCAAGCGTCCTGGAACGCGCAGGCCCACGCGTCGTCTGACGTAGCACCGAGGCCACGCCTTCAGCCACTGGTTTCGACGGACCCGCTCGGACGTGACACCATGGCCACGATCGCAGCACTGGTTGTGCCGGACCCGCTCGGACGTGGTACCGAGACCACGATCTCCGCAACTGGAACGGAGTCAGCTGTTCGCCCTGGTTGCACGCTCGTTCACCACATGAACAGCGCTGCTAGGCCCGGTCCGGAACATTCGCTCGTCCCCGGGACACGCCAAGCTCGTCCCGGCTGGTCTGGTAGCACCAGCTCGGTCCCTTTTGGTCCCGCAGGCTGAACGAACTGCTCGCTAGCAAGCTAGCCACGTTCTTGCTCCGCCCGTGGATGTTCCGGAACTCGCGTGTTTCGCGTGCGTCACGTTCTTCGCTCTCTCCCACGCACTTCGTCGTCCTCTTCGGTTCGGCGCGCTCTATCGTGGGTACCACTCTTTTACCACAATGACTTACGACGGTGTACAGACGTACAAATTGGCTGACACTTTCTATCCATGCAGTGCGTGAGTTCATAATCCCAGAAAAAAAAATTTTGACAACACGAAACTAACCCCGTCACCTCAATACCATCGCCTAGAAAAAATGTCAACCATTAGAGTAACTTTTATTCCGCTATGGAAGAGCTGTATGGAGCTGGCTAAGAAAAACGTCAACGATTTAAAGTAATTTCTACTCTATGTGGAAGAGCCGTACGAAGCGGTCTTAAAGGTACGACGATTGAATGCATCTTGCTTCCTTCACGTGTTACAGCTGTATGTGTTTAGAAAAAGTTTATTTCATCATCAGACGCTACGAACGCATTGAAACAGCGTCTATACCACAAGGACAATAACATACACAAATGACAGCACAATATACATGAAACGTTTTTACAAAAATGTCCAAGTCCACAAAGTGTCCGTAACACATGCTGCTAAGGACTAACGTACACACACACTCATCACAATATACACAATGTACATAATGATGTATATACACAATACACATGACTCGGTGAATATGTTAGCAAATATGTACAATAAATGTTATGGTGCATGTTATTTACATAATGTACAGCGTTAGTGAAGTGTATATACACAAGAACCTACAAGCATACGGTGACATGCGCGCACGAAAATAATAAGCACATCCAGTTTATATGTGCTAACCAATGACTGTCTGGTGGCCTGGCTACAGGAATCAGGCCAGATGAAATACTAGCCGTACACGTCCATCGACTACCGACAAGAAGCGGCATGACCATTGCCGTAGAAATTCCTCTTCCCCAAGGAAGAACAATTCCTCCGACAAAAAGGACAGTAGTTCGGAGTATAAGCGTTCCAGTATTGGAAACAGAGCACGACGACGGTGACCCGCTGCAACAGCCTCGCACCTGTTACGCCACAAACAAAAAGCACCTGCAGCAATGAGAAGGCGTGCAAAGCGACTACGCGAACAACGACCCGATGTTACAAAACGATTAACACCTAGGCCACGGAAACCGGCGTTAACGGCTCTCCAAAATACTTTTGCAGTTACACAATGCTGCAGCACATGCTGGTTGGACTCTTGTAACGGACAGTTAGGACAAGTGGAAGATGGGACCATGCCCCACCGCTCCAGTCTGTCTCGTGTTGGGAGTATTCTCCATCCCAGACGCCACATGAAATCACGGAGATGGCCAGGCAGGAAGGATGCTGTTATCGCGCTCCACGAGACGCGGCTCGACCGTGCTAGACGGGCTGGAGGAACCAGAGGGAGTAGCAGGGCCGCTGTTGTATCTACAACACGGTTTTCTAGAATGTCCACATCGGGACAAACCTGCTGTGCGTGGCGATAAAATGCTACCGCTGTGGAGTAAAACACAGGCACGTTGAGTGCTTGCGGCGCAGAGTTAAGCCGTGTACCCGGTAACAAATAGCGTATCTTAGTGCCTAAAAAATAGCAGGCAAGATCACGCGCGGGACACTGATCGCCGTGCAACAAGCGAAGCAAGAATCTCAGGGCAAGCAGCCGGCAGCGAACAGACACGGATGGGAACGCGAATCCACCACTGTTGCGTGGTTGCCCAAGCGCAGCACGGCAAACCAGCTCAGTTCCACCTGACCAGAAAAACGAGCCAAGTAGGGATTGCATCGACCTTGTTATTCGTAATGGCGGCTGTACGACATGAGATATGTACCATGCACGACCGCAAAATACAGTCTGTGCCAAGTACCTTCTTTCCAACAAAGGTAAATCATACTCTTGCGCTTCCCGGACGTGTCGTTTTACTTCTTCGAGTACTGAAGCCCACACGGAGGCTGATATACCGTAGTAGGTGTAATCAATCCCCAGAATGCGAATAGAGGCGCTTTTTTGAAGACCGAAAACGGGACTTAGGCAGGCGTCTGGGGAACCAATGAATAAATACCGACATTTTGAAAAATTTAACGCAGCACCTGAAATAATCCCATACTCAGCAAAAAGTCGTAAGCTACGGGATAAGCTGTCTTCGTTCTTCAGATACAACGTTATGTCATCTGCGAAAGCTGTCACCTTCACGGTACCACTGCCAGGCAGTGGAAGACCTCGAACGTATGGGTCGTCAAGTAGCGAGCGCAGGAATGGCTCGAGGCTCAGTACAAAAAGTACTGGGGATAGAGGACAGCCTTGGCGAACACCGCGGGTAACAGGAAATGGAGCACTCTCATGACCATCAAGAAACAACGTACTGTATATATGCCTATATATATTTCTGAGAAGGTCGATGAAGTTTTGTGGGAAGCCAAACGCTGCCATTACGCTAAATATGTAGCTATGTTCAAGGCGGTCGAATGCCTTTTCTTGATCTAGTGAAACCAAGAGTCCACGTGCCTATCTCGCCAACGTGTACGCAATTATGTCACGCGTAACATAGGAGAGATTATGAATTTCTCTTCCAGCAATCGAACACGCCTGATGATGTCCTATTAAGGAAGGCATCAGGCTTCTCAAACGTCGAGTGATAACTGCTGTAAAAGTTTTGTAATCTACATTGAAAAGCGTAATTGGTCTCCATTCCTCTGGGCGAACTGACGATGGGTCATGTTTCGGTATTAACACAATTCGGCCATCGTGAAAGCTATCAGGGAAATCAAAGCTCTCGAAGCAGCGGCGAATAACAGAAGTGAAAGTGGCACCAATGTCTTCCCAAAAGGTTAAATAAAACTCAACGGGCAACCCGTCCGGCCCAGGGGCCGCACCACGCTTCATGGATGACAATGCCTCTTTCACCTCATCAGCTGACGGAACTGCACAAAGTTGTGCAGCTACCTCTGGTGGAACCTTAGGCAGCCCACTAAACATTGTGGCTGTCTCGGCGGTGCAATGATGCATTGACATTGTCGTACGAGCCATATTTTCAAAGTGAGCTATGAAAACTGATCGATCACGCGCTGGTGGTAACGCAGCGGTAAGGTTCTGAGCTCCCAGCGTACTCGACTGTCGGAGAAGCGAGCTTCTCGCAAAGCGCAGAACCTCGGGGTGAGCACATGGATTACGTCTGCAACGCCAAGCAGCTGCCGATAACGACGATGCTGCAATAAGGCGTTGGAAACGTCCCCGAAGATCTCGCTGCCATGCGCGCATCAAAGGAGTTAATCGATCGACCCGAAGAGCAATGCGTAGCTTTGTGGCAGTGTCTGCTAGTTCTTCCGACATACGCCGTCTCAAAGCCCGCCCTTCAACTGAGCAGTGTAGACGCCACTGTACCTTGAGCGCGTCCCACGATTCTGGGCCGGATCCGAAAAAGAACCTAACCTAACCTAACCTAACCTAACCTAGATAAACTAGAGAGCGAACGCGTGTCATGGAGAATGCGAATGTCAAGACGCCATGGTCTCACTGATGAAGAAAAAGGAAAGCGAGCCTCGAGCGCTATCGGTCGATGATCGGAAACGTAAACAGGGGATGATGGTAATGGTATCACATAGGATCGCGACACATAAGAAGCTAGCGCAGTTGGCACATAGAAGTGATCCAACCTACTAGACGACGAGCCCCGCCGCCAAGTCCAGGCATATTGTGATCCATTTACCAGTCTGTAAGCATCTATCAAAGAAAAGTGCTGGACAAGGCGACGCAGCTCGCGTGCGTTCCAGTTTGGCCGACCCCATCCCGGGCCCTGCACGTCAGCTCGCGTATCTAACACACAGTTAAAATCTCCGGTGAGTATTACATGCCGACCGTCAAGAAAATACACGTCCAGGTCACGGAAAAAATCATTAGACTTGGTGGCTTGGGCTGGCCCATAAATACACAGAATGCGTAGTCTGAATGACGATAGGACGCAGTCAAAAGCCAGTACCCGACCGAGCCCATCATAGAAAACGTGATGATCTCGCAAAAGAGTTCGGTTAAAAATAATAATTCCAACACCACTGAAGCTAGATGTCGCGAAAGAAAAGTAACAGTCCAAATTGAATGCGCGTTTAAATGCACGAACGTGGCCAATGGTAAAAAAATTTGTTTCTTGTAAACACAGAATATCACAATTTTCTGTGCGTGCTACGCTTATAACTTCGGCTTGTTTTACTGGGTTACGGAAGCCTTGAACGTTTAAAGAAATATTTTTTAGGGTGTCGGCCATATTCAAGTATAAGGAGTGACCTTACTGACCTGGTCGTGTTATTTTCGGCACCCCGAGGTCCGGGGGACATGCAGTGCACACGTTACACAGCACAATTCGACCCTCTAGAAGAGGGCCGAGGTTTCTTCGGCTGCTGGGACTCGGAGCGGCTATCCTGGGTGCCGTCCGAGCTGGTGCCAGCCGTGTGCGCACGCTTAACGTCTCGCGGGGCAAGCATCTCGACATCGCATTCATCCAAGCTAGATGAGAGCTCGATACTACTGTCCACTCCGAGGCTGAAGCTGCTTTCGGACGATTCGGGTAGGGGTAGGGGGTGCTGGGTCAACGTTGTCTCCACCCACAACCTTGACCGCTGGCTGCTTGTCGAGACGCGTCAGTAAAGAATTGCCATGGCGTCTCGCAACTTGTTCAAGGAAGTCCCGAGCCTGACTTTCTGAAGGAACCGACGTGTTTGGCTCATTCGGTTCTAATGCCGCACCTGACGAAACGCCAGCGTCCGTACACTTCAAAGCGTCGGAGACTACGGCACATTTCGGCCGCTGGTAGTAGGGGTGTGGCCGGCGCGTCGGTCTCGCTATGTGTGTGCTTCTGGGCTTGAGGCCCCGGCGAACATGGCACGACATGTTTGACTGAAATGGGCGCGGCGTGAACCATGGCGTCTTCTTCTTTTCTTGTCGGCGAGGCTGGTAAACCTGGCGCGCTGGGATTGGCCAAGCTGCACACTTCTTCTCCGTTTAATGTAGGTTCCGGAATCGAATCCTTGAGCAGGTCTTCTACAGCTCCGGTTTCTCGTTCAGCTGTTACCGCAGGTGACACGGTCGGTAGAGGAGGAAAGGTCCCCGCAGCAGCATCCGAATACGATCGCCGCACTGGGCAGACGGTAGTAGGGTGGCCATCTCCACAACGTCGGTAGGGGCGGTCGCAACCTTCGCTTTCATGCCCATGCACCCCACAGCGACCACAGAACGGTGCTGTGCACTGCGCACGATAATGGCCACTGGAGCCACACCGACGGCAAACACGTTGCAGGCCGCGGTAGTCGAATGTCACTCGATGACCAGAAACTCGAAGGTAGTTGGGGACAGGGTTCGTGGTTCTCATTTCCATCCGGACGAAGCGTGTGCCTGTGAGGACTCCCCGTCGTGCGCTCATGAAGCCCGCGTTCACAGATAGCACCTTGCCGTATGGGGACAGAGCCTGGACGAGGACTTCGTTAGGGACGAAGGACGGCAGGAATAGGCAGGCGACATTAGTTACCTGCGGGCCAACAGGAACGATTGGAATACGCTCGCCACCGATGGTCAGGTAGCCAGCGTCGACGATCAGAGTCATGGAAGCCATGCTCTTGACGGTGACTTGGAAGTTCATGCCTCCGATATGTTGAACACAGTGCACCTCTGAGAGGCCAACTATTGAGGCCGTCGCGTCGACGACGGTCTCCGGACTTGTCCCCGCAGGGACAACGATGTCAAAGGCTTGGGCCTTCGAAGGCGTCCACGGCGTTGACGGCGCCATGGCTTGAAGGGGTGGACGCCCCTGACGTGTAACACGCAGGGACGTCAACAGAATCTCACTGCCTTCGACTTCCTCTTCCTCTTGGTCTAAACCGACTGCTCGCGCTGCTACGCGTTAGTCAGGAAACAGCCTGAATCCTCGACTTTGTCGACGGAGCCACAGAACCGATATTCCGATTAATTGCTGGCTTTATTCCACCACATCACTAACTCAAGGTAATACATTATATTTTCAGCATCCTATGGGCGAACAATGGTTCGATACCAACGACACAGGGCTGCTTTATTGATGTCTTACATAAAGCTTAAAACTTTATTACAAGCACAGCATTACATGAGAAGAAAGGTGGCGCACTGCCTATTTATCTGGGGTGATTTTAAAAAAAAAAGTCACAGTTTCGCCACTAGGCCGAAGCAATGAATGCGATAGCAAGAAATTACTTTGTCACACGAAGAACGACAAGCAGCTCGATACTTGCAACGCACCGCCGCAGCACAAAAAGAAGGACGCTGGAAAAGGACGCATAGGTTTACACAGGGACAAGCGTCAACTAACTATTGTCGCAGTTGTTACGTGTTTGTATTTGAGCAACGCACTGCGAGTGTCCACAATGCAGAAGCCGACGCTGTTGTTGTTGTTGCCTCTGACATGGCTCATACCCACTCAGGGGGGATTGGCCAAGGATTGATTATACGATTATATGACTTTTCGACGCTGTTTGATACTTCTTTTTCTTTTAAACTGCGGCATGTGGAACGACCCCTCTGCGTCTCCCGCCACGCGGTGGCGTCTGACGCCAAGTGTGCCCGGTGTTCTTTTTTTTCCTTCTACATGATGAGTGGTACAGAAGGGAGACACTTTTTTTGTGCGCATCTCAAGGGCAGTTTCCAATTTGAAAGAAGCTGTAAAAGCGTTGCGTGGTAGAAAACACGTTCAAACTGTTCCGAGATCTGCGTACCGCGAGCGGCAAATGGTGCATATGAATAGCTCGCCCATATATCACTGGCACGAGCATGGCATGTGGCTGTGTAAGCTTAGCGCAGCAGGCTGCGGAGTGAGGGGTCGCTGGTTCGATACCCGGTCGGGTGGTCTGGATTTCTTTTCTACTGATTTATTTTTCTTCATGCCTTTTTTATATATACACATAAATATGCATATCCGGGACATGAGGGCGTCGACAGACGGCGACGGCAAAAATCAGCCGAGAGTGGCCATATAATTGCTATCGCGATAAAATGCCGTTGGCATATACACAGACGGCTCGTACACGCCATACGTGGCGGAAGCACCTTAGATTGCTCTGACCAATTACCAAAAAAATAATAAAATTTCGGATTCACAGCGCTTCAAGGGCATACGCAGCGGAAATCATTGCATTTCAGGAAG
>JALIZH010025061.1:0-17041 GCA_030522465.1 Rhipicephalus appendiculatus | reverse complement strand
TTATTTGTATTATTGAAATTTTCACATGCAGGCAAACGTTTTTTTCCCCATCGCGATTGCGTGACAAGCCGACTTGCCGTGGAGACTGAGCCCATTACCCATGTGACCGGAATAATACTGTCTCCGAAGTAGACCTGTGCGCCGGTCCCAAAATCGCCGGCGGCGGCGCGCCGGTGTTTCCACCTTCGGCGGCGGCGCGTCGGCGGCGCGGGGTTCATCAGATCGGCGGCGGCGCGGCGCGCGGGAAGGGGGGGGGTAAATTGAAAATACAAAGAGTTGGTTGGGAGAGAACTTGTCCCTTCAATTGTGAAGCAAAAAAAAAAAAAGGTTTCTCCGAAAGGGGCGAAGCTGTGAATGCGATATATCAACATGTCGTAGTGTTATAACGAACTATGGATAGCACCTGGCTCTTTTCCATCGCATCTCTCACGAAACTGCAATACACTGGTGTATGGGAATACGGCAGCTCCCCGGGAAGAAAGCGGTTTTCGTGCAGTTTTTGAAAAACCTGTTTAGAGTGTCCATATAATTGTTATCGCAATCATAAAATGTACAAAAACCGTGGAACGGGATGACCTGTCTTCTGGGAGAGCTGCATCGTCTTCGCTGTAAAGAGTTTCTCCGTTGGAAGAATCAAGTAATCCGGCGCCTCTTCCATTGGTGTCGTTCTAGCCTTCACTACAATTCTTATAGGCGATATCTCCTTGGCACTTATTTCTTCATAAAGCACGTGTATAATGTTAGCGCTAAGCGTTGAGCTTATCAGGATTTCGAGCTTGTCGGCTACACTCTGTTATTTCCGCTTGCGCAATCGTGAACTCACAAAATGGAGCGAAATCAGTTCATCGCTGTCGATAGCCTAATCATGCCAGATGATGAAGAACGGGTGGGTGGAATGCGGCAAATCAGGCTAGGAGACAATTCACAACTGATATTTCTCGCTTACGAACCAACTGAAAGTATGCGCTCTATTCATGTCACCTGAATCACCGTTCTAGCGTCACGAAGAGCGAAAAATTAAAAAAAAAATAACACAGCATATCCGCGGAGTGAATGATGATGAGTGGGCGAAGCTCCGGAGGTACAACATCAAAGACGTGATGGTGGTTGGTTGCATGTGGTCAAACGATATGCATGTGAGACCATATCGCGATGCCATGTGTTGTATGGCATCGCGATCGTCATCGTCATCAGCGTCATCGTTATGACGCATAGTGGGTACATTCCATGTGGTGTGCCGTGATGGCAGCGTCATCGTCATCACACAGGGAGATACTGCTGGCTACGCAGGTGGCTACTACGTACTACAAACTACAAGGGACGCACGACCCACGGCAAAGACGTGATGGTGGTTGGTTGCATGTGGTCAAACGATGTGCATGTGAGACCATATCGCGATGCCATGTGTTGTATGGCATCGCGATCGCCATCGTCATCACGGCACACCACATTCCATGTGGTGTGCCGTGATGGCAGCGTCATCGTCATCACGCAGGTGGCTACTACAAACATGGGACGCACGACCCACGGCATAAGGAGCTTCGCCCCTAAAAAAAAAAAAAAAAAAAAAAAAAAAAAAACGAGAAACGCCAAGAGAGAACAACGCGCTCGATTTAGTGTTTTCGGAAGCTGTTTTGGGGCCCTTATAAGGACAGGGGTGTGCAAACACGAACACAAGAGAGTAGTCAAGACACCGCAAACGCCGCTAACTGAAAAGTCGTACGGCGGCGGAAAAGAATGTAGGCAAAAAAAAATCAAGACAGCTTCACACTAGTGGTGCCAAACCTAAAGGAAGTGCCGAGCTGGGCAGCCACCTTTGTTTCTCTTCAATTTCCTTTCTTTCCTCGTCGCTTTCTTTCTTTTTTCTGTTTCCGCTTTTTCTGTCTATATTTCTATTACTTTCTTCCTCTCTCTACATTTTAGGGGCGTGCGAATATTCGAGTTGCGAATTCGAATTGAATTATAGTTAATCGAATAATTCGATTTGACTTTCGAATAGATAGTATTCGAAGTTTCGAATAATTCGACTGGACAAATATCTAAAGCACGACGAAGCCCAATGGTGCAACTTAGTTAGGGTGGGACGGCTAAAACTAATGCTAACGTCGTTACAGAAAGTCTTCCGTTAAAACTTTCATCAATTTACTGGTTCAAAAGTCAGCGAATGTTTATTTTAGAGGAGATTGTTATTTGCGCACGGCATGGTTCCAGCAGAAAAGGCCAGAGAACAGTACGGAAGACTGTCGAACTGCTAGCGACAAAAAAATATCCAACATTGAGCTTAGATCATATACTCAAGAAGTTCAAAAATACTTGAATGAGCTCCTGACCGCAAGAAAGAATGATCATTTGAAATAGTGGAAAGCGCATAGAGCTGGACTTTCTCTAGGTTTCGCCAAGATGGCGTTGCGATCCCCGCCATAGGCGTGTGCACGAGGGGGGGCAGAGGGGGGCGCCCCCCCCCCCCCCACCAAGTTACCTAAGAAGGGGGGGGCGCAAAGTCGGCCCTATACATTGACTTAATAGGGGGAGGGGGGCGCTGCAACGAACCTTCGCCCCCCCCCCCGCCCCCCTGAAGGGGAACCCTGCGCACGCTTATGATCCCCGCTACTGAGGCACCCAGTGAGCGCATGTTTTCACCTGCAGGAAACACCATAACATCAAGACCAGAAAGTTTGAAGCAAGGTTTATGTGAAGTATGGGGAACAGCTTGTGTTTCTGCATGAAAATTTGTGGTCTTTCGGTGGCAGTCACTCACCGCGTTATGTGCTCGAGGACTTGGGCAGATTAAATTTCTTTGTTTTTTTCTTTCAATTTTCAACAAAACCTTTGGTATTCGATAATCGCCATTTTTGACCACCATTCGGCACTATTCGATTCGAATTCAATTCGAGGTGAAATTTCACTATCCGCACACCCCTACTATTTTTCTTTCCCTTTCTAGCTCTTTCTAGTTTTCTTCCTATTTTTTTTTATCTATTTCTTGCATGCTTTTTCTTTTTTTTTTTTCTTTTTTTTTTCCTACGTGTTAGTCTGTGTTACGCCAAGCGACGACAGCATACGAGAGCCCGGACCCCTAAAGTGTTCCGCACTCAATATCATCAAGGCGCTCGAAGAACAAAAGGGAGAAGACTTCTTTTTGGCGCAAGCGCGCGCTCAATATGCTACAGATGGCTAGGCTATACGTGGATTTGCCTACGTTTCGCAAAGCTACGACAGCATACAATGACATTATATGACAGCCCGGGCCCCTGCAGTGCTCCGCACTTAAAATACTCATCTGCGCATTCCCAGGCAAGAAGCGATGTCTATCAGTCAGTTGCGCGTGATGGTCTATGTGAGAGATAACTGGTGGGTGTGTGTGTTTTCATGTGGCATCGTTTTAACACGAATACTCACCAACTAACTCAGCTATCGGTTATTCACTTTTTTATTGCCTTTACTTCTCTATTCATTCATCGACTTACTCGAGTAAAAAGGAAAAGAAAAAATGCATTAACCCATCGATATATATTATCTATATTATTTATCTATGCACAATGTAGTAGGTCCAAGACTCCACGAATATGAGGTCTCCTCGATTTGGCTGCACTTTCTGGACGCAGTTCACCAAATTGTCGTGCCAGTGCCGCGCCAGTTCCTCTAGTGCCAGTGCAGCCCGACACTAGCGGTTTCGGTGAAGCGGTCAAATCGAGGGGCAAAAGGGCAGCCATACCGATACCTTGGCTACTTGCACGAGACGAGAACTGGCGGAGAAGCAGTGCTGAAGTGCCGATGAACTCGTGCAGCACGACGTCAAATCGAGTGCAGAAGTGCAGGTGGCACGAGCTGCACTCGCCAAATCGAGCGCCGAAGTGCTGCACTCTAGAACTAGTGCAGAAAGTGCAGCCAAATCGAGGAGACCTATGCTATCCAGCGAGTTCTGCGAAGGACGCCGCAGCGTTGAAGTCAGGCAATACTGTTCAGACATGTGGACGAGAGAAAGATACGACAACTTCCGGGTAGGCTATTGTCTTTGTGTCCATCTAAAGGAGATGTCCACAGGTCCATTTCGGCAAAGCGCGTTCAGTTACTCGAAAAAGCGGTGTACCGTGATGTTTGCTCTTGACCCCATCGATGCAACGAACGCGCCAGCACATTTTCAGCGTAAAAAGTGGGCGAAATTTACAGAAATGAGAGCTTGTCAAGTCTGAACTTGCATATATATTTGTCCCAGATGTTTGAGAACGATGCAGGGGATGCGTACCGACCTTCACAGGTGCGTTAGACGGGCTGGCGCATTAAACCTAATTCGATGGCTTACCCGATCAAAATTTATACACGGCCTCAGAGATATACGCCCAAATGTGGGTGTCTGGGCGCTGTGTTCGTTGCGTTGAAGCACATTCCGTCCCTTGCATTACTGTTGAGAGCAGGGTGTCGGAACGAAATTTTTTTCGTTTCGGTTTTAGTTTCGTTCCACCGCAAAAAGTTCCGTTCCGTTTCTGTTAGCGAAAAAAAAATGTTCCGTAACGGTTCGTAACGTTATGTATTTGAAAAAAAAATTGCACAGTAACGATAAAAATATTGGTTTTGTCGTATATTTACTCACGCTCCTCTTAAGAAAGTGGGACAGGGGTTAGGAAACGTTCCTCCCGCGTTCTGAAGAGGAGCACAACTAATTGTATCACGAATGTCTACAAATCAGCGGAAACCCGTGTCCTACTAAATTATAGTAGACTTTCTCACAAGTGAATTACGGATTTTTCGAGCGGGCTCAACGCTTTGCGTCAAGGGAGCGCGCATGATCTCAGAAGCAGCCCGTCATCGAGCGTACATCTCATATGCGAGACCGCTGTTCATATAAAACAAACTTCCTCGCCGAGAATGCTTCCACGCCACTGGCATGTGTCACAGGAACACGAAAGTCCACTTGAGCTAGTTCAAAAATCTCTGGTTACCACTGTTTTCGTTTTTCGCCAATTTCAACACATCGCTACTTAGGAATTCCTTCCTGATAGACGCGCTAGTACTGTACTCCGAGATGTGCGTTATTGCTCACGTTGCATGACCTCGGTTGTCCCGGATTTTCAAGTTTCCGCTTGAACCGAAAAATGATTTAAAAAATTTCGGTTTCACTCCGGAACAAAATAATAAATAACGTATCGGTTACGTTTTCGTTCTGGTCAAAAATATCGTTTTTTTTTTTTCGTTTTTCCTTTTCGGTTTTCGTTCCGTTCCGATACACTGGTTGAGAGTTGTGAAAGCTTCGTTACATCAAAATGACGTTGCGGAAGAAGACCCAGAAACAGGGGGGGGCGCCGGTCGCCGAACCCCGGCCAATCAGCTGTGGCCGAAATGGCCAGTCCACTAGGGGGGACACACTGGCAATAACTCCCCAGCCGTAAAAAATGGAACAGGAGCATGCTGGGAACTGTGATTAGAGTGTAGAGCACGAGGAGCGAGCGGCGTCAGAGGCGGTTGGTTCGTGTATGCAAGGCGCGCGCGCTCGTGAATTTTCGTTTTTTCCTCCATGAGCTCATCCTGAAAAAGGGAAAGAAACAAGAGGCATTCAGGGAATTGTGACACGAGCCTGAGGACATAGCAGCTTCAGAGGAGGTTCGCTTATAGATGCTAGGAGCGCTCTGTCCTATTTTTTTCCCTTGTGTGGTCGATGCGCGTTCCGTTCCTCTAATTTGAGCAGCGAGTTGTGAAAACTTCGTGAGATCAAAAGTAAGAACTGAAAGAGAGGGCGCGCTGCTGACCGAGCTTCCAATCAGCGGCGGCTTAAATGGAGAGTCAATGAAATGGACGCATCGAGAAGAGCTACCTCGGTGACGTGATGTATTTTATATGCGGATTCTCCGTTCGGAATGACTAACGGCGGCGCGCCGCAAGTTTTGCTCGGCGGCGGCGGCGGCGTGGTCATTCTCGGGACTCCGGCGGCGGCGCGAGCGGCGTGAGCAAAAACAGGCGGCGGCGGCGGCGTGGCGCGGCGCGGCGCGGCGCGGCGGCGCACAGCTCTACTCCGAAGTTGGCTCATTTTAACGCGATAGCGTTAAAGAGCTCGTTTCGCAGAAATTCCGGCGTCGGCGTCGGCGTCGTTGGTTGTGAGCGAAAAATCATCTTGTCCGTGACCGAAAAATCGAGAAAGATATAAATAAAATAAATAATAAAAATTTCCGGGTCTGATTAAGGAACGAACCCGGGCCGTCTGCGTGGCAAGCAGGTGTTCTACCACACAGCCATGCCTCTGCTTGGAAATAGTGAAAATAACTTCCTCTGCTTGGAGATTCAGTGAAAATAACTTTCATGCTTCGCAAACGCAAGCGTCCTTTACATAGGCGTGGCCATATAACATGTAATATCCCAGGAATATTGCGTGGTACAAGCGTACATTGCCATCGGGCAACAGAATATGTGACTATCATAACGATTTCGTTGTTTAAAGTCGGCCACCCATTACAAACGGCACACACCTTAATGCGCGTATTCCCTTAACACCACGTAGTGGGTGCACAGCAACAATGCGCAAAGTGGTTGAAGTAGACACCCGGGGCAGGATATCGCTATCGCGTTCAACTCTTAAAGGCGAAGATTAAGGGTCCCCCAATTTTTTTCATTGAAGCTATGCGGCCTAATGTGGGGAAATTGAAAAATTCCCCTTTGCAGGTTGCCCAATGTGAGAAAATTGTGGACGTCAGGTTTGTATTTGGCGGAAATGTAAGCCAGCCCGGTAATTCCCGTTTTTATGTGGCCTAACGTAAGCAGAACAACAAGTTCTGTTTATATGCGGTCAAATATGAGTGCGCTGGTGATTGCCCGCTTTTAGAAGGTCGTCCATTGCACAAAAGCCCAAGAGTTATCGTTTGTTAGTGGCCTAACTAGGTATGCTTGGGTAATTCGTAATGTGGCCGAGTGCAAGCACGCTCCCGAATTTTGTTTTCTTGAACGCAGGCTGGTCACGTAGCTTTCCGGAAGTAAGCGAGGAGGTTTAGTTCATCTTTGAATTGACCTGTGCAGCGCAAGATACAACACATACGACTTGTTATATCCTCCTGAGACGCAGAGGGAATTAAGAGACATGGATTTTTTTTATTAACCTTGCAGAGAGTGCGAAGGTAAGAAGTGTCACC
This sequence comes from Rhipicephalus appendiculatus, assembly GCA_030522465.1. Taxonomy (NCBI): domain Eukaryota; kingdom Metazoa; phylum Arthropoda; class Arachnida; order Ixodida; family Ixodidae; genus Rhipicephalus; species Rhipicephalus appendiculatus. The sequence goes on along the minus strand of JALIZH010025061.1, from coordinate 9,926 downwards.
AAGTTTTCTGTATTTCATGTTACTTGGTCACAGCATGTTGTCCAATATATTGAACACTGGGACTCTAGGGGGGGGGGCTTTTTTGGGACCAGAAGGTATGGAATACCCAAATATGTTTTTTTTTTTTTTTTGGGGGGGGGGGGGGTTTCTAGTTCCTACGAACACAAATTAATGCTTAAGTACGCGTTAACACATGCAATAATTCGTATAAAAGCTGACCCACTTTCTACGCGGCTGCCGTAAAGTTCCCTCGTGCTCAGTCTCGCCATTTCCAACGATCCTGGAAAGGCGACAAACGAAGCGACTTTGACCATATTCGCTAAATGACAGCACGGGTCCCAGGAGCACCTAAAAACGTGCTTGCAAGGAGGAGGCAAGCGCTCGAAAGCCCTTACGCGCTGTGTTCCATTGTCCTATATATATATTGGAACGACTTGCCATTGCTGGTTCAATAAGGTTGAAAGCTGGGCGAGTTGGTGACTGATCATTGTACATATGTGGTGAAGTAGCGCAATTTAGACAGGGACAGAGAGGACAAGAAGGACACGACAGTAGCAAGTGTCGTGTCCTTCTTGTCCTCTCTGTCCCTGTCTAAATTGCGCTACTTCACCATATAGGTACAATGATTGCTATTGCTGGGTCTGAAAAGGACATGTCGTCCGTGTTGCATATCTTACGCTGTACAAGTCAAATTAAAGAGCAGTAAAGACCCCCAAGCCCGGCTCTCAGTTCGATTACATGTCAGAAGGCTCTGCTTGCTTGCAATTAGGGCCACCTCAATTCGTGCGAGCGTGCCCGATGGCTGCGAGCGTGCCTGATCCATGCGTATGGTCTGACATTGTTTCAGTGTTGAAATGGCCTCAGTTTGAGTGGATACAGGAAGTGTGCTATCACTCCATGTGCAGGAAATACAGGTTTTCGCATCGTCATAACAAGCAAGGCACAGGAATAAGTTCCGATATAAAAACAGACGTTTTATTATTATTAACCCTTTGAGGAACTTATTTTTTCTCGCGAAGCTTACATACGATTGCGTGATCACCCTTCGGTCTTGAAAGCTACACGTGAAACTAGAAACTCCGAATCATACGCGACCTCTATATTGTTGCTGCTTTGTCGAATGCATTTTAGCAATCTTAAATGTCCGTGTTATTTTGCGCTGTAGAAGTCAATTTAAACATGAAAAACGACTGAAAATGCCGGCCCTCAGTTCGGTTATCTGTGTTGCATGCGGTGATGAAGTTCCTCGTCTATTTAGGAAGTCAGTTTTGATTGTTTCCACGTGTTTTTTTTCCTACGAAACTCCGAAAGGTCGTCTGAAGCTGTACATATCTGGCTTGCGTACACTTAAGGAGAACAGTGCCACGAACACCCTACCACCTCATTATCAGTACTAAATGCTACGTAAACCCTATATGCTATATTTCTGACATTGACTAAACATTGCACTCGAAAATTATTTTTTAGAAAGTCAATTGTAATGAAAGCTTAAATCATCCTACGTCAGCGAAGTTTCTTGTCGACAAAAACGGAATGGCCTTAACGCCTCAACACGTAGAGTTCTATGGCAAAAATTACCTCGATACTGAATTTATAGTTAAACGAGACAAAGTCCACTCAGTCGCAGTCTCCGTACTATACGACGAACAAGTTCGTCGAGACAACAGCAGCGCAACCTCCATTAGGACGGAAGACAATTTCTGTGAACTAACGGTGAGGGAATCAAGGAAAAGGAATTGTTTACCCATCATCTGCATCCATCAATTAAAAAAGCATATGTCTTCTACGTATTGTACAATCGAAAATATATTAAGCAAGATATTCGCAGTCTATGCAAGCTAGGCACTCCTAACGGGTTACTTGAATCGATAATTGCTGTAAGGTCCGTATTTGATCACGTTACTTGTGCAGTACTATCGTGGGCTGCTCCACTGGTTATCAACGGCAACATGTTTCTCTAAATTCGACCAGACACCGTGTAAACGCACGGACATCCTCCGATATATAGTAGCAAGTCTATCTTTCTCGGCTGGGAAGCTTAAGAAAATAATTAAAGGGGGGAACTATAAGCAATAGTGTCGACACTAGAAGTTTCGACAATAGTTTCGACACACGAATCACAATCCAAGACTCGTCCCAAACCCAGCCGCGGCGGCCGCATTTCGATAGAGGCGGAATGCTTGAGGCCCGTGTTTTTAGATGTAGGAGTACGTTAAGGACAGCAGATTATTATTATTATTATTATTATTATTATTATTATTATTATTATTATTATTATTATTATTATTATTATTATCATTATCTGAAAATGACTTTCACTCCATGCTCAAGAGCCCGGTCCTCCTACAACAACTCACGGCTGTCCAGAAGGCCCACAACCCGGCGGTGATGCTAAAGTCCCTAGAATAACTAAAGTAGCGCCATACGTGTCGGCGTGCAGGCTCCTCCTCTCCCCAGTGCTTGGTAGTGCAAGCGCGCCATCTTGTCCGTCCTCTTTGCATACCCTCTCCCGGCGCTGTGCATACCCTCTCCCGTGCGCCGGGAGAGGGTATGCACGGCCGGCCGTGCTTTCCGCAGTTTCCTGGCGGACACCATAGAGGCGCTGCTGCAGCTGCTGGGAGAGGAGGCAGAGGCGAAGGGGCGCGGTTAGCGCTACTTTAGTTTTTTTAGGGACTTTAGGTGATGCTAGGCCTCCCCGTCCCCACGTGGGAGCGGCCCGCGATCCTCCCCCTACAAAACGGGGGTGGACTTCTTCAGGACTTCAACAAAGTTTTTTATCTATCTGTCTATATATCTATCTATTATTAAGACTCGCCCCTCTGACCTACAGTGATCGCCGTGTAACGTGTTTTCATATATATATATATTGCCACGCGTGTTTCTTATTCTCGCGTTTGCTGTATTCGCTTTTTCGCCCACAAAGACTGTCAGTAACGCTCGGCGCAGACCACGCCTTAGTGTTCGAGAACCTTCGCGATTATAGTAGATCGTCTTGTTAAGATTGCGCGCCGGACGCGAACCGACCAGCTTATTCCAGAGCTTCCGCGACGACTAGTGATAAGGCTAGAATGTTCGACGCGTGCGTTATAAAAGCCGGCGCGTTCCAACGATGTACAGTTGATCGACGGCCGACGCTCTGTTCGCCGCTATCAGTGCCAGCGTTTATTGCTGTAATCTCACCTTCAGTTTACCGGCCACAAGTTCGGCCTAATAAACAGTTTCATCTCGGACTACTGCCTACTGCCTTCGTCGACGTCACGACCACGTGACATCTGGTGGAGGTGCTGCCTCTTTCATGTACCGGACGCCCCCGTCAAGCCGTGAACCCAGCCCAAATCGTGACGAAGACACCCACCCCACCACGGACAGTCGAGCCAGCCGCAGACTGAAAGGACTTGCCCCGCAGCACGGACTTCTACCGGACAAGCGAAAAGCCACGGCGACGAAGACGACAGGCACGATGACGGCCGCTGTGTCCCCTGCAACGATCGTTATCCAGCCACCGAGAGAGCCACCCATTTTCCATGGATCGCCAAGTGAAGACCCCGAGACCTGGCTAGAAACGTACGAACGAGTCGCGACTTTCAACAACTGGGACTCCGACGAAAAACTGCGCCGCGCATACTTCTACCTCGAAGACGCAGCAAGGACCTGGTTCGAGAACCGGGAGTCCACACTTCGAACATGGGACCTTCTTCGCAGCGCTTTCCTGGAGACGTTCGCGAGCGTCGTCCGAAAAGAAAGGGCCGCAGCCTTGCTGGAGACGCGGAGCCAACTTCCGAATGAAAGCGTGGCCATCTTCGCAGAGGAAATGACACGACTGTTTCGCCACGCTGACCCTGCTATGCCCGAGGACAAGAAAGTCCGCTTCCTCATGCGAGGAGTAAATCAAGAGCTCTTCGCTGGGCTTATGCGGAATCCACCAAGCAGTGTCCAGGAATTCGTCTCCGAGGCAACGACGATTGAAAAGACACTGGAGATGCGCACCCGACAGTTCAATCGCCGCTCGACGCCAGGGTATGCAGACGTTCATTCCCTCTGCTCCGACGACCTGCGCGAAACGATCCGAGTGATCGTGCGGGAAGAACTGCGCAAGCTTTTACCCTCGACACAGCCTCAGGTGGACTCGATCGCCGACATTGTTCGTGACGAAGTCCAGCAAGCGTTGGGAGTCCCCGAACCCCCGCAGCCACATCCAGAGGCTATGACCTACGCTGCTGCAGTCCGCCGTCCTGTTCCCGTTCCGCGACAACATCAAGTCACCGCATCGCCGCAGTTCCGTCGCCAGACGCCGCCGCCGCCACCACCACCACGACCGACGCCCTACCGTCCCCCTGTCGGCCAGCGCTACGCGCCAAGGAAAACCGACGTCTGGCGCGCCCCTGACAACCGCCCGCTCTGCTACCATTGCGGGGAGGCCGGCCACACCTACCGCCGCTGCCAGTACCGACAGATGGGGCTGCGTGGTTTCGCCGTCAACGCGCCGCGTCCACAGCCAGGTGAACGACCTCGGGACATCGACGACTACCTCACCGGAGCACAGTGGCAAGAGCGCCGACCTTCCCGCTCGCCGTCGCCCGGCCGCTACATGTCACCGCACCGCCGGCAGTACACTGGCCCAAACCGGGCCCGGTCGCCTAGCCCGTATCCGGGAAACTAGGGGCAGCAACCGATGGAGGTGCGGTTGCTGTTCGACGAAATGCCGAAGATCCTCCGCGGCCGCCGACGACGACAACGCGACGAGACCTGCGCAACACGACGCGAAGCAGACGAAGCCCTGTCGACGAAACCATGAGGACCGAAGAAAACCTGACGACGCAGCATGGAAGCACCGCAACAAATCGACGCAGCCGTGATCCGACGCCGCGACCTAACCGCAACGCAAGGCGACGTACTAGCGACCTCGACGTTCTCATCGACGGCCACAACGTCACCGCTCTCGTCGACACTGGGGCCGACTATTCCGTCGTCAGTGGGCCATTCGCCACCAAGCTGAAGAAAGTAAAGACCGCTTGGAGTGGACCCGAAATCAGGACAGCTGGAGGCCACCTGATAACGCCGATTGGAGTCTGCACGGCGAGAGTCACCATCAATAACCGGACTTATCCTGCGAGCCTCGTAATCCTACAAAACTGCTCCAGGGATGTGATACTTGGAATGGACTTCCTAAGTGACCACGGCGCCGTCATCGACCTGAGGTCTGAGACGATAACACTAACCTCAGACAAAGCGCTCCCGCCCCACGCAACGCCAGGGAACCATGCATTGAATGTGATAGAAGAGCAGGTGACCGTTCCGCCGCGCTCCAGCGTCATTATTTCCGTCGGCACCGAAAAAACTGCGAACCTTGAAGGCGTCATCGAGGGTGATCAGCGCCTACTCCTGAACCGTCAAATTTGCGTCGCAAGAGGCGTCGCCGAATTGCGTGATGGCAAAGCAAAGGTACTGCTCACAAACTTCAGCCACGAATATAGGCACCTTAACATTGGTACAACGGTTGCCTACATCGAGAAATTCGTGAACGCCAGCAATGCTTTCGCCCTCTCCGATGCTACCGAACCTGCTTCGACGAATCGAGGTCCCGGAATAGATTTCGACGTCAACCCGAGGCTCCCGAAGCACAAGCAAGACCAGCTCAAAAGTCTGCTCCTGCAATTTAAGGACTGCTTCTCGTCGTCGTCAAGAATTCGACAGACCCCAGTCGCGAAACATCGTATCATAACAGAAGAAAATGTCCGACCAATCCGTCAGAGCCCGTATCGAGTTTCTACGCGAGAACGGGAAGCCGTAAAGAAACAAGTCGATGAAATGCTTCGCGACGACATAATCCAGCCGTCCAAGAGTCCCTGGGCGACCCCGTGGTGTTGGTGAAGAAGAAGGACGGAACCCTACGTTTCTGCGTCGACTATCGTCGCCTGAACAAGATCACGAAGAAGGACGTGTATCCCCTCCCACGTATAGACGACGCCCTGGATCGACTCCACAACGCGAAGTACTTTTCCTCGATGGACCTGAAGACAGGCTACTGGCAGATCGAAGTCGACGAGAGAGACCGAGAAAAGACGGCCTTTATAACACCAGACGGCCTGTTCGAGTTCAAGGTCATGCCTTTCGGTCTTTGCTCGGCCCCCGCGACATTCCAACGCGTTATGGATACTGTACTGGCCGGGTTGAAGTGGCAGACTTGCCTTGTGTACTTGGACGACGTCGTTGTGTTTTCCGCAAACTTCGACGAACACCTCCAGCGCCTTGAAGCTGTACTTCAAGCAATCAAGACCTCCGGACTCACACTCAAGCCAGAAAAGTGCCGTTTCGCGTACGAAGAACTTTTGTTCTTGGGCCACGTGATAAGTAAGTCCGGAGTACGCCCTGATCCGCAGAAGACAACCGCCATCGCTACATTCCCGCCACCCGCCGACAAGAAGGCCGTGCGTCGATTTCTTGGCCTGTGCGCCTATTACAGGCGATTTGTCAAAAACTTCGCCCGCATCGCCGAGCCACTCACTAACCTCACCAGGGCTGACGTCGAGTTTAAGTGGGAAACGCCACAGGAGGAAGCATTTCAAGACCTAAAACGACGCCTGCAAACGCCTCCGTTACTTGCGCATTTCGACGACCACGCCGAAACAGAAGTGCACACCGACGCAAGCAGCGTGGGACTCGGCGCCGTCCTTGTGCAGAGGACGGATGGACTGGAAAGGGTTATCAGTTATGCTAGCCGGTCGCTATCCAAGGCAGAGGCCAACTACTCCACAACAGAAAAGGAGTGCCTTGCCATCATCTGGGCTACATCAAAGTTTCGCCCCTACCTTTACGGCAGGCCCTTCAAAGTTGTGAGCGACCACCACGCCTTGTGTTGGCTAGCTAACTTGAAAGACCCTTCGGGTCGCCTCGCACGGTGGAGCCTGAGACTTCAAGAATTCGACATTACCGTCGTTTACAAGTCCGGGCGAAAACACTCCGACGCCGACTGCCTATCTCGTGCCCCCGTCGACCCACCGCCGCAGGACGACCAGGATGATGACTGCTTCCTGGGAACCATAAGTGCCGACGACTTCGCCGAGCGACAGCGAGCGGACCAAGAACTAAGGGGCCTTATAGAATATCTCGAGGGCAAGAGCACCACTGTTCCGAAGGTATTCAAGAGAGGACTGGCGTCGTTCTTCCTGCGAAACGGAGTTCTCCTAAAGAAGAACTTCTCGCCCCCTTCGAGCCGAACACCTCCTCGTGGTTCCCTCAGCAGTGAGGCCAGAAGTCCTCCTGGCCCTACACGATGACCCGACGGCTGGACACCTCGGTGTTTCCCGAACGCTCGCAAGGATACAAGAGAAGTACTACTGGCCACGCCTTGCCGCCGACGTCGCTCGTTACGTCAGGACATGTCGAGACTGTCAGCGACGCAAGACACCGCCGACAAAACCAGCAGGCTTTCTTCAGCCGATCGAACCACCTCACCGCCCGTTTCAGCAAATCGGTATGGACCTACTGGGGGCCGTTTCCTACATCGAATTGCGGGAATAAATGGATCGTCGTAGCTACCGACTACCTCACCCGCTACGCCGAAACAAGGGCCCTACCTAGAGGCAGTGCCGCCGAGGTAGCGAAATTCTTCGTTGAAGACATTGTCCTGCGTCATGGCGCCCCAGAGGTCCTCATCACCGACAGAGGTACGGCCTTTACTGCAGAGCTAACTCAGGCCATTTTTAGATACAGCCAAACAAGCCACCGCCGCACCACCGCCTACCACCCACAGACCAACGGCCTCACCGAGCGTCTAAACAAGACCATCGCCGACATGCTGGCCATGTACGCCGACGTCGAGCACAAGACATGGGATGACATCCTTCCGTTCGTGACCTTCGCGTACAACACGGCAGTGCAAGAAACGACGCAGCTGTCGCCGTACAAGTTGGTCTACGGACGGAGCCCATCAACGACGCTTGACGCCATGTTACCAAACGTCACGGACGAGGAAAACATCGACGTCACCACCTACCTACATCGCGCCGAAGAAGCCCGACAACTCGCCCGCCTACGTATCAAGAATCAGCAGGTGACTGACAGCCGCCGCTACAACCTTCGACGGCGCTTCGTGGAATACCAGCCCGGCGACCGCGTTTGGGTGTGGACTCCGATACGCCGACGTGGACTTTGTGAAAAACTTCTTCGGCGATACTTCGGGCCATACAAAGTGCTTCGACGTCTAGGCGCTCTGGACTACGAGGTTGTCCCGGACGGCATTACCAACTCTCAACGGCGCCGTGCGCGACCTGAAGTCGTCCATGTCGTACGCCTTAAGCCGTACTACGCGCGTTAGCGAACCTGAGGACTGCACCTATTGCTGTATTATTGTACTTTCTTGCTTTATGGTTGTTGTTTATTGTTGCATGCATTTTTTCCCCCCGTGTTCCGTTTTAAGCATCGGGACGATGCTTTTTCAGAGGGGGGCATTGCCACGCGTGTTTCTTATTCTCGCGTTTGCTGTATTCGCTTTTCGCCCACAAAGACTGTCAGTAACGCTCGGCGCAGACCACGCCTTAGTGTTCGAGAACCTTCGCGATTATAGTAGATCGTCTTGTTAAGATTGCGCGCCGGACGCGAACCGACCAGCTTATTCCAGAGCTTCCGCGACGACTAGTGATAAGGCTAGAATGTTCGACGCGTGCGTTATAAAAGCCGGCGCGTTCCAACGATGTACAGTTGATCGACGGCCGACGCTCTGTTCGCCGCTATCAGTGCCAGCGTTTATTGCTGTAATCTCACCTTCAGTTTACCGGCCACAAGTTCGGCCTAATAAACAGTTTCATCTCGGACTACTGCCTACTGCCTTCGTCGACGTCACGACCACGTGACAATATATATAGGCCTACACACGAAGAAAGGAATACTTCGACAGCGCTTACATGTCTCCCGTTTGTAATTCGTGTTGACTTTTGCACCATAGGAATCAATTGAATTACCAACTAACTGAGCAAATATGTACTGATGGGCTGGTTGTTAAGCCATGACTTTTGAAGAAGCAGCGCATGAAAGGACACAAACCCGCGCTGTAAAACACTTGTGTTTGCGTCATTTTATGCGTGCGTGATTGTCTTTGTGCGCTGCTTCATCAAAAATCAGAACTCAGCCAACCCCCCTTAATCTCCCATTCACCTACACACGCATTATATTGCTCGCATATGTCTTCCTAGGGGCAGCTGACTGATAATGAATATATGCCAAGCAACTAGGAACAAAATAAGGGTAATATTTTGGAGGGGCTAGTCACTTCGTTTAACACAGCCAAATGAATCCAACAGCATTGGACCCTTAATTCGTAGGCTGTCGTTGCGCTCCCTGGTGAAGGAAGGGCGATTTTTCGCCCACTTTAGTTTCAATTTACGTTTGTTACACTGCAGTTAAAAGACAACAAATAATGTCATGTATGGTTTTCCTTGGAATTGTTTGTTGGATTTATTTGGTTGTGTATAAGAAGGCATTTAGGGAAACATGAGCGTCTGGTTCGATAACCTCACTTTCCAATCGTGATTCAAGATTGCGATTGCGTCACCCTGCGAAAATAATTCGCAGGGTTTTTTATGCATTCTCCGAAGACGACTCGAAGGCGAAATGCATCTTCAGAGTAGATGTTCTAAACAACCCCCCCCCCCCCCCTCTTCTGAGATATTTCTGCACCTATACTCTGTTTCAGAAGTTCCTTTCAGCACTGTGAAGGCTACAGGGCCCCTTAGCCAACAGGAAGGGCGCTTAGCCCCTCCATATGTATTCATGCGCGTCGCGTCGTCTGCTCGGCGTCTTCCTGGCGTCTGCTTGCACGCGTAGGGCGAGTAAAGCGGATAGACGGCATCACCGAAAAAAAAAAAAATATGGGTGCACACATCGCAGCTGGTGCCCTCCGCTTCGAATTTATCAAGTCGTCATTGTGC
>JALIZH010025060.1:0-30328 GCA_030522465.1 Rhipicephalus appendiculatus | reverse complement strand
AGCAAGTGCAAAGGCCTCTGGCAGGATTTGTCGTTGGTAGGCCGTTGGTAGGATGACCATTGGTAGGCTTTAGTAGGCACAGTCGAATGACGTTAAGTTGTCCGCCACGGTGGATCAGTGGCTAAGGTGCTCGGCTGCTGACCCGATGGTCGCGGGTTCGATCCCGGCCGCGGCGGTCGCATTTCGGTGGCGGCGAAATGGTAGAGGCCCGTGTACTGTGCGACGCCAGTACACGTTAAATTACACCAGATGGTCGAAATTTCCGGAGCCCTCCACTACGGCGCCTCTCATAATCATATCGTGGTTTTGGGACGTAAAACCCCAGATATTATTATTATTACTGACGTCAAGTATAATGTTACGGAACGTGTTTATCGAAAACCATGAGCGGCAACCATGCAAGTAAATTTCGCTACTTCTATCGCTGGAGAGTTCTTTGCATTTTGGCAACGTCACGACTTCTGAATGCTTGTCACAACTTCGCGACATTGCGAGTGCGCTAACTTGCGACAAAAGATGCGCCGAAGCAAACGCCAACTGGGCCAAAAAAAAAGAATCCCCTTTACATATATATATTTACTTCGTGTTTGTAGCAGGCGGTATAACACCGACAAATCGGCTTACGAGCCGCTTTTTTTTCTTTTCATTCCGTCGGTTTATGCCTTGCCGCCTTACTCACAATCAGTAATTTATATGCAAAGCGAGAACACTTGATCTCGCGCCCTGTGTGAACTAAAGGAATGTACTTCATTTCTGGCAGTCGACACGGAAATACGGAAGAATGTGGAAAGTACTTCCGCACTGAAATGGCGAATGCATACATCACCGAAACTGCATCGTGCAAACATTGAGCGCACGTGCGAACAGAAACAATACGTATGCGCGCAAAGTGTATTAACCTCATTTCCATGCATACACACTGTAAGCATGCAAACCGGCACTGAGCGAGAACTTCACGCCGATAAAGGTTCAGGAAAAGCTGAAACCGTAACGCGACGCGTTCGGTAAATAACAGCAGACGCCGCGGGTACGTGCATCATATTAGAAAAGCAAACTGCAGCTAAGAGAGCGAAGATGTTGACTCACAAACAAGGGTATCTTACTTCGTATTGGAGACAACAGTAGTAGAGCGAGAAGTAATGTCAGTTGCGCGTCGGCACAAACACCCTAGAAAAAATGAATGAAAGCTAAAGACAGGACAGTGGTAATGAAGAAATGAAGCTCGCTTTGCAGACTTCGGCGTACCTAGCTCCTCGCTTTCTGGCTTTTACTTACAAAAGAACACGTCTCTATGCAAGATGAACGCGTGCGTATGTTTCCATTCGGACTTGATGTATGCTGCTTATTTGTTTCACTTGTTCACTAACTGTAAATGCCAATGCATTAGTATCGAAAAAGTGTCCTAACGAATGCGCTTTACAGTCGTTACGAAGAAAATCGCCCTGACCAGTTTTTTCCTCTGTCATTGCTTTCTTGAGAGTAATACATGTTTACCATTAGCCAGTGAGTGAGTGGGTCAGCTAGAGCGAGCATGCATGCGCGTGTTAGTGCATATAGGCTAGAGTGCACACAGAGCAGCTGGCGCAACAGTTCTTCGCAAAGTAAATGACAAACAAAAATGCGGATCAGGGGATTAGGGGTCCACCCCCTCCACCTCTTACACCCCCCCCCCCCTTGCGCACGCCTGTGGATGGAAGCAGACGCACACCATATAATATGGACATCTGAAGGATTGCAACCGGAACGCGCTGTTATTTATTTATTTATTTATTTGTTTATTCATTTATTTATTTATTTATTTATTTATTTATTTACTTATTTATTGGAAGGCTTCGTTATTTATTTTATTTACTGCTAACTGGCCTCGGCTTCAATGTACGACCAGCTATGTCTGCGTGATACAGGATAAAAGATTCCACAAGACGCAGGTACCGATGATTGATGCGAGAAATGCAGGAGAGACGTTTATTATTTTGTTTTGTTAGTACGGTAACGTCTGCGCCGACATTTTTCTTTCTTAGTGCTCAGCGTGCGCCCGATGCGCCGCATACTTTCGTGGGTGTCGTGTTGTTTGTATACGTTTGCGCACTACCTGTTTGTCATGAATACACTTCACAAACAGTCTTGCTTTATTGAACACCTTACACTGTACACAAATAATCGATTTTTTCGGCTTCGACATACTTGGTAAGCATACGCGTTCTTAGTTCTGCACGCACTTGTAGCACTCATCAATTCAGCAAGCAATATAAAAAATCATGAAAGTTATTTTTTTCAACATTCTAGCAAACGTGATACCACTGCACAGAGCATGCGTGAAAGCACGATAATATATAATTGCTGCACTGTTACGTGCCGCAACCACCATATCATTATAAGGCACGACGTGGTGGCGGACTGCGGGTGAATTTCGACCTACTGAAGTTCTTCAAAGTGAACTCAGACATAAGCACACGGGTGTTCTTTGCTTTTGTCACCATCGAAACGCGGCCACCATGGCCGGGAGTCGAACCCGCGCCCTCGAGCATAGTCACGCGATACCCAACGACTAAGCTACCACGGCAGGTAAAAGCACAAAGGGAAATGGGCAGCAAAGTCTCACCTAGCGTTTATTTCTCAGACTAGGTTACAGTCATCAGAAACGTTAAAATGCATCCTAATTGCACATTTCTGAAAAATAAACCAATGACTTCTATAAACTAAGCCAAAATTCTCTATCACATGCGTTTTGAATTACGCAAGTCAGCACTGACGGTTAGGATGTAATTATGCACGCGTGCAGTGTCTCTCTCCTCCACAGGATTCTGCTTTGGTGTGCGAAACTCAACCAAAATGCACTTCTAGTGACAGCTGTGCACAGCAGGTAATTACCAACACTCGCACTCACCTTTGTGAAAAGAGTATTCCAAATCCAAAGTAATAGTAACCACCACCACAGCGCTAACAACACAGTTGTCGCACAGTGACTGCAAGTTGACACGCCAGGAAAATACCGTGACTTATCTGTAGCAGAGTAGTAAGTAGGTACAGTATACTAAAATACTACTGAACACGTAGTATGAGTAGCGTTCTTTTCCATTATCAGCGCGGTGTAGTTCTAGTTCTACTGATGTAATCGAGCTGCCGCGACGCCAAGAGCCCTGACATCGCTCACGAAAGAACACCGTTTGGTGCGAGGCCATCTTGTCTTGTTTCTTCGCACGACCCGCGTTGTAGCGCACGTATACAAAACTGAGAGGGCCGTTAACGCACCAGAAGCACTGTCATTGAAGGCCTAGCAGTCGAATTAATTCATGGTTCATCGTCATACTTGTGGTCAAAGCTTAAATAAAATGCTAACAGATGTTAGCGTCAAACCACTCACGCGACGACGGCGACATAATCTCGAATGCATGCTGCGCCCTCCCAGAGTAATAATAAAAAATAAAGAAATCAGACAGGGAAATTTTATCTGTAGCCGTTGTCGACAGATGGCGCAGCTTTCGAAATGTCGTCAGAATAGTATGCATGGTTTGTGGTCGTCGCTTTCGTGGAAACTTAATCAACTCTGTAATTTTCAGGGTCATTATTATGCAGCTTTTGATTAAACTCTGATTTTCGCTACGGGATAGCTACAGTACTATTACGACTGCGTGTCTTGTGGTGCAGCCATTAAATGTAATAGAGTTCACCAAAAATTACGTGCCACTTGTATCACTAGGGTCGGCCGTAATTCAGTGACTATACACTGTTAGAAATCTGGGCCCCTGTTTACGTAAGAAGCTGAAGGTAAAGTGTCGCCGAATACTTTTCCTTTTCCAAATTATTACAATTTCCTTTAAACGGAGTCTCCTTGAAAATCTTGTACGTGATGTCTCTTAAAGACGTTATACGTAATGTCTCCTCGGAACGTTGTACGTAATGTCTCCTCGGAACGTTGTACGTAATGTCTCCTAGAAACGTTGTACGTAATGTCTCCTAGGAATGTTATACGTAATGTTTTCTAAAACGATGTCCGTAATGCCTCGTAGAAACGTACGTAATGTCTCCATATGAATGCCTTACGTAATGTCGCCTAGAAATGTTGTACGTAATGTCACCTGAGGAATGCTGTATGCAATGCTCCTTGGAAATTTCGTATGTAATGAGGAACATGATGTGCGACACAGTGATTTTGTTGCCTTACAGTCACCAATGCACACAACTTGACACCACACTGTGCCTAAAAAGTAGTAATGAAGTGCTGTGTGGTGAAGAAAGTAACGGTGCCTTACATACAGCTACCGCAATGGTTATTGACTCATGCCAGCAGCAGCTGCTACTTAGCTACGAAGTTGTTGGAGAGTGGATAAGCACATTACGTAGTGATTGCGACGAAAATTTACATGGATACTTAAAACAACAGTCACGAGGAAAGACATACGTGTACACACTGCCCCTGTTGACACGTATTTCGGGCTACAAGTGAGATTGTATTTTGTCGGTTACTTCAATGACAACTGAAGTGTCCTGGCACCACATAAAAATTAATTGTATGTAGTTTGGCTTTATGAAGCCGAGGGTCTGACAAAATCTCATCTGGTCAGGATGAAACTGGTGCAAATATAGTTGGACGCCAATCACAAATAGCCTGGTAATACAAGAACACGTATTGCTGTTCAGCCATAACAAATAAATTGGCCGACCAAATATCATGGCACTTTTAGCCTCATATACATTTCAACAGGGGCTATGTGTGCATGTATGTCTGTCCTGATGACTTTTGTTAAACATCCAGTGGAAATTTTTGTCGCCATCACTGCATAATATATCTATCCTCTCTCTAACAACTTCTTAGAAGCAAAGCAGAAGCTGCCGCTGGCATCAGTCAATAACCATTGCGGTAGCTACAAGTAAAGCCCCATGACTTTCTTCACCACACAACACCTATAATACAGCTTTTTAAGCACAGTGTGGTGTCATATTGTAAAGCAACAAAATGCACTATTTGGCGCATATATTTCCTCAGCAAATGTTATACCATTCACTGTGGTTGCTAGAATGTGTGAGACAGCGGAGATCCGTGGCAGGAAGAATGCATACATACAACTTCTTGCCAAGTAAACAGTGAACATCCAGCGGCTCTGAACGCACAAAGATGGGGTTTATTCTTCCAAACTGTACGAATATACCGTTCGCACCCTGGCTCATCTGGAAAGAGAAGAAACGAAAAAGATCAGGACAACTAAACCAAAAGAAAGAAGGCAATCTGTGTCATAATTGAATTTTGCATCTACCTTGCAAAATCAAACGACCCACACAGCAGCATGTTTTGAGTTTTGATGCATGCACAGCATGCTCAAACTCATAAAAGACAGGGCATGTGTTCCTAAAACTCTTGCACCAGTGAATAAATGTAGTGTTCACAGAAAAAAAAATGACTTCTGCGCAGACGACACTCCAGCCACGAAGTGCTGGGCACTGTTGCGGAGATAATACCTCGGTGTGCTTGGATAGTATGTTGGCATCCATGGGCAACATCTCAGCAACAGAACCCAAAGCTACGTGGCGCTAGCATCAATCAAACTGTTTCAGAACACACCGCACAGCGTTTGTGTTAAGCTTGTTCACGATTGTACAGGCATCTAACTATACACGGCATAAGTGAGAGTGCACTTTACATTCTGTGGTACTTTCGAAGTACTTCCGAAACCATATGACTTATTAAAATGAGGCTGAGAAAAAAAGAAAAACAGAATGAATGGCCGAAAAAAAAATAATGTAGGGCCACACTAGCCCTAGCTACGGAATATAAAATGAAGGCATAAAATGAAGGCCTAAATGCTGCCATTACACAGTAACACTCAGGCTCCTAGCAATGTTTTTGCAGTATGCTAATGAAGACAATGGTGCTTAATGACTGAAAGCTCTTGTTTCCCATATATCTTAAAAAAAACACACAAAATCATTTGTCAAATCTGAAACCCTACTTGAGAGTAACTCTACAAAATAAAACTCCACCTCAGAACAGAGAAAACTGAAGCTGATCTCTTATGTATTCATCCTTGGTGCTCTTTTGTCTAGATTCGCACAAAACATCGCACAATATATAGAGGCCCTTGGCAATAGATGTGATGTTACTGAGTATCTTTTTTTCCTAAATTTTATCACTAATTGCTAGGTATCTTAATTTATGTAGTTCATAATTACAACTAAAATGACGCTTTAATTGACCACCAACAAAGCAAAGGGACTCTCCCGAAAGTTAACCTTCACAGAAAAAAGCAAACTTTTCCCCTTTTTTCTGTACATCTCAACAATATAGTAGAACCAATGCAGCGATAGAGCTCAGTAATGAACAAAAATTATTTAAACAGTCAAAATGTTACCAGCAGCACATATTTAAGACATGGCAATTACTGAAGCTTGCAATCGCGCACTAAAAAGAACAAAAATCCACAGAAGCTCAGATGCCCCTGGCTTTAAACACTACTTCTCAGGATGAGGGAGCTCGCATTATGTATATTTCAGTAGAAAAGTTTTTGAAGTGCTTCATAAAGAATGGAACTGTACACTGAAAAAAGTTTAGTTGGACAGCTTGATGGGGAAAAAAACGTTTTCACTTGTTTCAGTTTTGATCAGCCTACTTTCACTGAGGAAGGACTGAAAAATATATGATAAAAAAAGGAAATGAAAAAGGCATCTCCATGAGAGTGACACAAGAAATCAGGTTCTATTGAGTCATTTTTTGTCCATCTTTGAGTGGCTGTCCCACATGAAAGTGCAGTCGGCTGCAGCCATTAACAGGACATAGCTTCAGGCATGCTTTCACTCACTTCTCTTTACTGTTGAAGCTATTGATATCATATATCATTAAAAATTTAGAGTGTATTTTTTGCCACCATGCTGGAAAAAGTTTTTCGCTTTATGTATTGGGCTTCATTCTGAGGGCAAACGCATACCACATCAAAGTAAGTTATGTTTCAAATTTGTTGTCTAGGGGTTTGTGTAGTGAATGCAGGAAAAAAAAGTGACTTTATTCTCCAAAAGGAGCAGTCACACACTTTTAAAGGGGCTGTGCAAAGAGAACCAATGAAGCACAATGAATTTGACTGCATTGACAACTACACCACAGAGGCCTGCGAGGCTGTAAACGTGCTTACGAAATCACTGCCATGGGGGGAGATTTCATTAGCAGTGTTAGTGAGTTCCCGGGCTCGTCGGAAAAGAAGCTGGCTTCATTCAAAGGTGACAAGAGAGCGACAGGATCGGTTCAAGTGACCACTGAGGCAACTTGTAAGCAGCAGAAAGCATGCGACGTCCAAAAAGTGTGAGATTTTCCATTGTAGAGGCTGTAATGAAGTGCAAAAGACTTGGCTCTTTATTTGAGCTCAAGTGTGTAAATGGTGAGCGCCCTTCCGAAGACATTTCTTTTGGGTACAAGTCACATCACGCTGATCCAACCGGCCACATTTTAGGTGACCCAGAACAACAGCGTGAAGTGTACACAACTGCGCAACTGTTTGAGCAATATGGCAAGCACTTGCTATTACATACTGTTTCTGGAGCTCCTCATAATATAGGTGCAATAAGTCCCTCGAATGGGTGAGTAAGAGTAAATAGTGCACATTTAGACTGAGATGGAGAAAGCAACACGGCACCAGTGCTAACTATAACAAATGTTTATTTGAAACCGCAGAAAAATACATATGGACAGAAATAGGTGAAGTGAGTGCGCATGTCACCCAGGCATGACAGCAAACTATCTGAAATCGGCACAAAGGAATGATAAAGTTCCTTTTCGCACAAACTAACAGATAGTGTACAAACACACCGTGTACACAATGTTGAATCAATTCGGCTTGAAGTATCTCGGGACTAACTTTTTTTAATTTCTGACAATCCTGTCAAATTCATCCAATTCATGTTGACACCCACATGAATCGAATAGCACGGCTAGAGCCCTGCCTTTGTGTTTTCCTCATTGCCACAGTGCTCTCTCAAATGATCCTTAAGTTATATAATAGAGTGGCCGCTGTAGAATTTTCCACAACTCAACGAGATCAGATACACTGGGTGATCAAGACATCTAATGAACTTAGATCTATGTTTCTTTCAGCACATCACTGGTGGCTTCTTCCCAAGCACACTAATTTTGCAAAGGCTGAGAAGTCCTTGAGGGGCACTAAACACAACAGATACGTCAAAGCAACGAACAATTTTCATGAGATTATGAGCAATCTCATGCATGTAGCCACTACATTACGTTTCCTGCCAGTGCGCTTGATGGTGCGGGCGCACTGATAGGATGATTTGTGAAGTAAACTTCTTGCCACTCGCTACTTGAAATCATTACTTGAAAGACGTGATGCAAAAGTTAGAAACGAGAAGAAAGAAGCAGAGACAGAAAGAACGCCAACCAATAAATCTAGCACAGCAAGAAGCAAAAGCAATCAAGCGCACGTCTTTCAAGTAACGATACACTAACTGGCCCAACAAAATGTACTATTAAGCTTCATTTCTTCTACAGTGGGCCCTTTCCAGTCTGTTTCACCTTCTACTCAGGCTGAGGACTACGCACGCTTGATCACTTTTGCTTCTTGCCGTGCTAGGTTTATCGGTTGGCGTTCTTTCTGTCTCTTCTTGTTTCTTCTCGTTTCTAACTTTGCGTCACATCTTTCAAGTAACTTTCCCTGCTATTTTAAATAAATATTTATGTATACAGCTTGTGTCATGCTGCTGACTCCATCATTGTCTAAGTGTGCCCTGTTTTCCTCACATTATGTAGCAACAAGCCAAGAACTACCTTCTCGACTTCACTTCTAGATTGGTCAAAAATGGCCGAACTGCCCATTTGTAGACATGAAAACAAATACCTACCACTTAATATGGGCTTGTCCAGACCTAAGGAAGAATGCTCCGATCTTTCACAGCAAGCTGTCCACTGCTTCAGTCCCTTGAATGGTCAGTTGTCTGCGCTGGGTACATGCACAAAAAACATTCCATCAGCTTCTGCAGAATAGAGGCCTTACAGTACGCAAGTAGTACATGCAAACATGATAGTTAAACACAGGTATATGTTGATATACCAAAATTTGACCTTGAATGATGAGCTCAGGATGCATTAAAGCAAGTATTAGTGGAGTAATGAATTTTGCAGAGAAATGTAGCTATGGAGTTTATGTCAAGCTTGCCCGCACTTGAGTACTAAAAAAACTGATGAAAAACGCAGCTTGCAAAAAGTAATTTGCCTAGAAAACTCCATCAGCACTCTTATCACAATATTAAATAAATTAATGTGTGCTCTATGTGCACAATGGATTTTAATGAGCCAACCTTATGGCATTTCATCATGAATGTGAAGATTTCAAGATAACTCAAGATTTTGTAGAAGTGTAAGAACACCAGAGGGTACAGGAATTGATTGAACACTTATTTTTTCTGTCACCTCTGCTGCTCTTGCATGTTTTTAAATCTTGGGTATGTTTTGCCAACATGCCCAGATTTAAGCTCTTCAAAAAATCAACCTTGTTGCACTAAAGTCAATTCATATGCATACCTCGTCCTGTTCACTACAAGTGTGTTTAATTCAATGAGCCCTGAATTCACTACGCTTCTTTCGTCCTTTCATCGCTAGGGTCGCGTCAAGGCAGACTTGATGGCTTCGGGTAGCATGCGAGGGCTCATTGGCCAGCTACCAATGGCCACAAGTGGCACTAGCATGTAGTCTTTGGATTAAACACATAGAGGTTCTGGGATAGATGAGACATCTACCGCTGTCGTAGCCACATTGGTGGAAGCATCAGATGCACTACCCAGAGGTTTCAGATCCATTCCATGGCAACGGCAAGTGTCTCTTTCGTTTACTTTAATTCCTTTCAATTTGTAATATTTACCACACTACAGTTAGTTAAAAACTAAAATAATCTCCCCTATGCCTTCCTTGGCTTCATTAACTGTTCGCTTTGGCAGGTTGTGTCTAACAAGGACAACGACGCCTTAATCCATTCCCCTTGTTTCGTCAGTCCAATTTAGTGCTTGGCATGCCACAAAATCAGTAACCGCACTGTCCAGAATTCTGTGATCAGATACCGTGTTGACATATCAGAAATGACATTCTCCAATTAACAAATGCATAATCTAATTCAGCATTGTAACCACTTTCCCTAAATGAACCTCTTGGTTGTGAATACTGCAAGTAAGACGCACCTTTTGGCTTTATGCTTGTTTGCAAAGCACAAAGGAAAGCGATAACTACAGTACCACACAATCAAGTAATGTTATTGATACACCTTCACAGCCTAAACCATTTATGATAAGCTTCTGCAATAGTGCTACTTAACTATTAAAAGAGCTGGTATAAGATATAACATGTTTGGTTCATCAAAGACATGTAATGGCAGGACTAATAATTGACATCGTTTTTTCCCAGGCAAATACAGCAACAAGCAAGGCATGCACTAGCTTAATAAACTTAACTGAACTGGCACACATTTCTGTCAATGATGATTTATATATATATGCTGTACTACTTCCAATTAAGCTTACAATTGAATATGCACAGTTACTGTTACTACTAGCACATAAAATGATTAGCACAAATATATTGCCTTCCCTTAAGTTTCCTGCACGACTAAATCAAAGGTCAAGCATATGGCTTGTGTATCTCTAGCCAGCAGCCCAGCTTACATAACACTGTCCTTGTCCCATATTTTATTTCACTTATTTAGTAAACATGTCCAAGAAGTACACAGTAAGACCAGTCTAAGACATTTTTGTAAGGTACCGCACGTGGACACCACATGCTTAAACATAACCTGAAAATAAAGACTTGATACTTCACTATCGGCGCCTCGATTTCGGTATTCTATAGGCTATATTGCTGATGGGTTTTGGTGTCCCATTTGGGCTGTTCACTTCACTGTTTTGTATCTTTAACAGCTAAACAAACAGTCCTACGCCTTTGCATTTATTCTCCATTCCGTAAATAAACGCGTTCCATCGTCGCAATTGTCGGGGAGGTGCGGAATAATCTTACGTGAAAAGCAGCACGTCCAGAAACCTCACCTGTTGGCTAATTTCCCGGGGGGCATAGATGAAAGCCGTTGCCGGGCCGTGGATGTGGTGACAAAGGCTGACACATGGTAGGCGGTGTCAAGCTGCACACAGACACGGGCAAGTCACTCCGGACGTTCGGCTGGCAGGCGTGCTGCTCGGCAGTTGGGTTGGTGGGCCATTCTGTAAATAAATGCGTTCTATCGTGAAATGGAAATTTTAGCCAACATTTTTTTTTCACTTCCCCTTCCCCCCCGCCCCTACTTTCTACTGCCACCTTTTCCATTGTCCTTGAATTTCTGGGAAACTAAATAATGAGACTAAATTTGGCGACTGCAGCCCGGCAGTCGAAGTGAGTTTGAAACCCCTGAACCAAGTGCTACGCGTACTGACCTTGCCCAGCCCCACCATAGAGCAATTATGCTATTTGTCATGGCTAAAGTGTGTGCAGCATGGCAGATGGCGACGCAACCAGAGATACCTACGCTTCTGAGCAACTTGACAAGCATTTTGTCTATCTGCGCCTCCATCTACTGCTTTGTACTTGATTTTCACGTTATTCATCATTACCGTGGCATTTTCCTCACAGAAATTGTACGGGGCGACCAGTAAACTAAAAAAAAGCCGGCAGATCCCATGCACTGTGGGAATCGATGTAATGCGAAGCAGCCAGGAAGGAGCAAATCCTTCTTTACATAATTCGCATGTCATGTTTGACATGTTAGGACCTGTCATTTATGTTCGTCATACAGTCACGTCGCGCAATACCAATTTTGGTGTATATCAATCTAGCGAACTGGACGCAAGCGCACCATGAGCGTGGCATGTAAATGGGGTTGTAGATGACACGCATGCCAAGATTTTCATGTTACCACCTGCCACTTATGTTCGTTATACAGTCATGTCACTCAATACCAAATTTGGTGTATATCAAGCTAACGAAACGGCCGCGAGCGCGCCATGAGCGTGGCATGCAAATCATGTTGCACATGACAAGTCATGATTTTCATATTACCACTTCTCATTTATGTTCGTCATACAGTCACGACACTCAATACCACCAAGTTTGGTGTATATCAAGCTAACGAAACGGCCGCGAGCGCGCCGTGAGCGTGGCATGCAAGTCATGTTGCACATGAGAAGTCATGATTTCCATATTACCACTTGTCATTTATGTTCGTCATACAGTCACGTCACTCAATCCCAAACTTGGTGTATATCAAGCTAACGAAACGGCCGCGAGCGCGCCATGAGCGTGGAATGCAAGTCATGTCGCTCATGACATGTCATGATTTCCATATTACCACTTATCATTTATGTTCGTCATACAGTCATGTCACTCAATACCAAATTTGGTGTATCTCAAGCTAACGAAACGGCCGCGAGCACGCCATGAGCGTGGCATGCAAGTCATGTCGCACATGACAAGTCATGATTTTCATATTACCACTTATCATTTATGTTCGTCATACAGTCATGTCACTCGATACCAAATTTGGTGTATCTCAAGCTAACGAAACGGCCGCGAGCACGCCATGAGCGTGGCATGCAAGTCATGTCGCACATGACAAGTCATGATTTTCATATTACCACTAGTCATTTATGTTCATCATACAGTCACGTCATTCAATCCCAAATTTGGTGTACATCAAGCTAACGAAACAGCCGCGAGCGCACCATGAGCGTGGCATGTAAATCATACTTTTCATGACAAGTCAGTCATGATTTTCATGATATGGCCAGCCATTTACGTTCGTCATAGAGTCATGTTATGCCATACCAAATTTGGTATAAATCCCATTAACGATACGGCCGGGAGAGCACGAAGTCGTAGGCGGCTAGATAGATAGCCAGATAGATAGATAGCTAGATAGATACGCTCAAAGTCAAAGTCATTGAAATCATGACTTGTCATGTGCGACATGACTTGCATGCCACGCTCATGGCGCGCTCGCGGCCGTTTCGTTAGCTTGATATACACCAAATTTGGTATTGCGCGACGTGACTGTATGACGAACATAAATGACAGGTCCTAACATGTAAAACATGTCATGAAAATTTTGTAAAGCATGATTTGGCTGCTTCGCATTACATCGATTTCCACAGTGCGTGGAATCTGCCGGCTTTTCATGCTAAACATAGTGAGTGTCCAAAGCGCCGGCTCAGCCAGCTCCCGCTTGGGCATTTTGCCTTTTGCGGCGAACTGCCGCGCCGCGCCGCTGCTGCACCGAACCCGTAGGCTTTCCGCGCTTGGGGAGCGCGCGGAATGCGAGGGGAGTCTGCTACGCGCTGTTGTTTTTTGCGCTGAGTTTCCGCACAGGGCACTAGAAGTCTACTTAGCTTTAATAATTCGGTGGGGAATAGAGCTTACCCATATTTAAGCGCTGTGTTAGCGTGGGGGCAACAAAAGCTTGTAAAAACTCTTGTGTCAAGCGGCATCAGCGTGACCTAGTTCCAGTGATCGAGTTCGAGAACGTTGGTGCGTTCGTAAAAACGCGCAAAGTGAACAGGCACAAAGAAGGAACGAAAAGAAACTTTTTCGCACGGCTAATCGGCCAATAGCATCAAGCATCTAAGAATTAAGAGTAATAAAAAAGATAAATCACACGCGCAGTCAGCTGAAATACTTACGCGCCGTGACCGCTTCATTACCACTACGAGTATTTTACTCATTGTCACCAGTGGTTTTCTAGCCATATGCACACCGCTTTATTCGACAATTCGTTAGCCTCCACCATATTATTATGAACTTATGAACAGAGCACATCGGGAGACGTAAAGGAAACAAAAGAAAGAGTAGAGACGGCCAAACGACCGCAATACTTTTGGCTTATTTTCACTTCTGAGGTAGCGTACAACAAGGTTCACCGAGTGTAACGCTTGTGTTAAAATTCCGACATTTGAATGAAAAGCAATGCCAAGTAAACTTACGTTATTTCCCAAGTGTGTGCATCAAAAGACGTATTATAGAAAATACGACAATAATAACAATTGTTGGGATTTAACGTCCCAAAACCACTATATGAAACATTAAAGTAACTAGTACCCCCCAATCTTTCTCTAGAAGTTGAACAGCTGCCTGAACAAAAATGCAACATGCGATTAAACGTGTGTATATATATACATAGGCGTGCGCAGGGTTCACCTTCAGAGGGGGCGAAGGTTCGTCGTGGCGCCCCCCCCATCCCTATTAAGTCAATGTATGGGGCAGACTTGGCGCCCCCCCTCACTGAGGTGACTAGGGGGGTCGGCGGCCCCCCCTGCCCCCCCCTCGTGCGCACGCCTATATATATATATATATATATATATATATATATATATATATATATATATATATATATATATATATATATATATATATATATATATATATATACATATATATATATATACATACTGTTGGGAACTAAATAAATCTTTACATCCTTGGTGACAACGCCTCCGTTGTGTTACAACCGTTGTTACAACCCATATATATACTATATATATATATATATATATATATATAGAGAGAGAGAGAGAGATAGATAGATAGATAGATAGATAGATAGATAGATAGATAGATAGATAGATAGATAGATAGGCGTGCGCACGGGGGGGGGGGGGGGCAGAGGGGCGAGAAGGGGGGGCGCAAAGCCAGCCCTATACATTGTAGGGGGGGGGCGAGAGGGGGGGGGCGCAAAGTCAGCCCCATACATTGACATAATAGGGAGGGGGGGGCGCTGCGACGAACCGTCGCCCCCCCTGAAGGGGAACCCTGCGCACGCTTATGGATAGATAGATATAGACGCTGCAGCGTGCTCCCTATTGGGCTGCAGAAATTAGGCGTCTCTTTCTTCTTCTAACCACCAACACACAGATAGATAGATAGATAGATAGATAGATAGATAGATAGATAGATAGATAGATAGATAGATAGATAGATAGATAGATAGATAGATAGATAGATAGATAGATAGATAGATAGATAGATAGATAGATAGATAGATATACAAAAAAAAGGAAGCATACAAAATCCCCGCTTCACAACACACAAACGCGTTCTATATGCGGTGAGTCGCTGCAGTATTATGTTGCAATGACGTAGTATTAAATATTGCCCAAATTACCGCAATGTTGGCTTTTGACGCTGCTTCCACCTCGGAGAAAGCCCACGGGTCCTGCATGGCAGCGCCGCGGCGCGGAAGTTCACCGCGAAAGGCCCTCACTCCTTCCATGCATTCTCGCTGCGCTTTGGTTACTAACGTAGTTCCGCCCGTGTGGTTTTGGTTTGAAGTGATTGGATCACGCACGTTGCAATATATCCCCAGTTGATGACTGACAGCAGTAATAAACACACATAATATCAACAAACATTATAATTATACAAGCATGGAGCAAACTTATTTATCTTTCTTATTATTTTTATTTTCTTGCTAAACGTGGTTCCGCCCGCAGTCTTTGATTTAAAGTGATTGGCTCAAGTGCAGCGGGTGATTTGAACTGAGTTGCGGAGTGCAGCCTCCTCCTCGTGTTTTCTGTTCTCACTCTTCCCCCCCCCCCCCCCTTCCTTTATCCTGCTCTTTCGCCACCCCTGTTTACCCTGTCGGGCTGACCTGTGCGATGCTTCAAGACACGCTGAATCTCACCGGCTGTGACGATCGTCCCCGTTCTGCCCTTGCCACCTTGCTCCGCTTCCGTCAAGACGCGAGCTTAGCCTAGCGGCTTTGAAACACGGAAAGAACACATGCACACAAAACATATTTATCTGAAGGAACGTAAATAGCGATGGGAGAGAACGAGAAGCACACCGGTACATATTTATCGCGAAATGTCAATCGCTACCCCCCCTCCAACGCCCATATTTTTTCTCTGTATTAATCAGTCGTAGCGGGAGGTACAAGTTTAATGAGAAAGGATCGCTCGAAAAGAGAGAACGGCGAACTTTTACAAACGAAACATGGAGTTGCGAAGGTTGGTTGGTGAGGTTAGGTCGGGTGCATTTGTGGTTGGAGAAACGAACGGGTGCACTTACAAATATAGGCGTGCCCCAGGATGGGGGGGGGGGGGGGCGCAAAGCCAGCCCCATACGTTGGCATAATAGGGAGGGGGGGGCACTGCGACGAACCTTCGCCCCCCCCCCCTCCCCTTAAGGGGAACCCTGCGCACGCCTATGCTTACGAATATCGCCTGTTTCGCTTGTTGGTACCTCTCAGTACTCCTTTATATTTTTGTAGCGTATACATTTAGCTAGATGTTCGAAGTCTCGTCGATCATGCGCGAGAAGATCTTGGTGTCATTTTATCCGACGCCCTTAAAAGCAGGCACAGTAGATTTCTCTTCGAGAATTCATTTTATCGCCTTTACGGGTAGTCAAACCGCATATATCGATTTCGCAAAAATACGTCAGTTGGTCACCCGAGGACACGCGGGAAAGTCCCTCCCCGTGGAAAAGACAGCCTCTTGTGAGCGAAAGCCGACTTCTTGGGCCGTTTCATGCTGTCCGATGTATTTGATGTATCAAATGCTCCGGCTAATTTTGTTCGATTTGGCTGTAGATCGTCATATTAATTGACGTTAAAGCATTGTCGTATTCGAAAACAGTGCTATGCAAATCATGATTCGATTTACCCGAGTTCTGTAGATAGGAGGTTTTCTCTGTATTTCCACCACTAGGTGGTCTTTGACAGGCAGTCTCTTTATGAATGCACTTTGCACAATGAACAAAGGTTCAATGAGTCTAAGAGCTATATTTCGCTTTGACACTTATGTCGGCCTCACTGAATCGCACTGTTCTTCAATCAACTGCACACCGAATATACGCTATTCATTACCCTCCCCTCCTCTTTTTTTATCCTCCTCACCCTCACTTCACTTTCCCACCCAGTTGTTATACCGTTCTATAAACGGCTATGCTATGGTTTACCACCGACTCCTTTTCCCTAGTTGTCCCCCCTTACTTATGTTTCCCCTTCGATATAAGGTACTACGCATGGCTATGCTGTTTTACCCTCCCCTCATTCTTTCCCTCCCCCTCCCCCCTTACATCACTCCCCATCGCTTTCTGTTCTCTTTCCCCCCCTCCCTATACTGTATGACTCATAACGATGCTATGCTTTACCCTCCCTCTCTTTTCCTTTCTCCTCACATTCACTTCCCTTTCCCGAACCCTTTCTCTACTTTACTATGCTTGACATGTATTGTGCCTGCGTGACGACACACATGGCTATGCTGTGCTTTATCCCTCTCTTCCTCCTTTCCCTCCTCCTCACCATCACTTCCATTCTCCTTCCCTTGCTATACTGTACTACACACGGCTATGCTATGCTCTACCCCTCGTCCTTTCCCTCCCCTCGCCCTTGCTTCTGCCTCCTACCCTTTGCTATACTATACAACATACGACTATGCTATACAACGCTGGCTGTGTTATGCTTTACCCTCTTCCCTTCTCATTCCCATCCTCCTCACCCTAGCATCACTCCTCACCTTCGCTCCCCTTTACCGTACCCTTACTATAGCATACTACACATAACTATGTTATACACGGTATTTCCTGCGTGACTCCATACGTGGCTATGCTTTACATCACCCTCTCCCTTCCCCTTCTCCTTTTTTTTTCTCATTCTCACCCTCACTTTCATTTCCCGCACCCTTTCTATACCACACTATACATGGCTGTGGGACGACATACATGGCTGTGTTATGCTTTACTCTCACTGCTCTTTCTTGCCTTCATAATCATCCTCTCATAACTCACTCTTATCCTCACATTCTTTTCCCGCACGCTTTTTATACATGGCTATGCTATACACAATTTTGTATTCATGATGCCAAGCGACATGAGATCGCAGCATACGAGGACAATACATTTCCTCCTCTCCCTCACATCACTCCTCCTCAACCTCACTTCCCTCTCTCACCTCCTTGGTACACATGGCTATACTATACATGGCTATGGTATACATAGTTTTGCCTGCGTGACGCCAAGCGACACGAGACGACGACAGGATGCCATAACGACAGCCCGGGCCTCTAAAGTGTTCTCCGCACTTATGAAAAACCATTAAAGGCACGCGGAGAAATTACTATATATACATAGAGCTATACACGCTGCCCACGCTTTCCACCAAAGAACTTTGTCTGAAAAGGTAGCCTGGTAACCAGAGCCCTTTGGTTAGAAAATAACTTGAAGGGAAGCCACCACATTAATTAGAACTTAATTAAAACATTAATTAGAGAGGGGAGCCACCTTTTACACCTTTTGCAAGTGGCCCATTAAACACGGAGAGACTTTCTGTACCTCAAAAAACGGGACAAGTTTTTTCGTGTTTAGGGCGGTTACTTGTATATTTCAATAAACAGACAGGCATCCTTCAAGATTACGTAGACTTTGTTTGTCGATTTTCACGGACACTTTTAAGAGTGTACCTAATAACCCACTGGTGGAGCGCCTAAGCACTTGCGGACAAGCTTTTGCTGACATTGACAGCGCAGTTTTCAAATCGGGGCAAAGAATGTAGCGATGTGGGTGCTTCCGTATGGGCCAAGCCTGTTAAGAGCGTTTCCCTTCTGGAAAAAGAAAAGAATTCCTGGCGTACGCAGTAAAATTCACCTTGAAAGCAGCCCGAAAATTGAACGAGAGGGGCGAGGTAAGAATAGCCCTCGTCGGGTGCCAGTCGTGGTATTGTGTGCGCACCTCGAATCTTCTGCGACGTCGACAATACTCACTTTCTTTGTGTAACGTCACGTGGAACCTTCGTCTACGTCGTACTAATGCCAATGTCGCGAGGTGCTGCCAACTCAGATGAACGTTGACGCTTACTTGAAAACCAAAACGAAACTCTTATAGGTAGTGTTCCCCACTAATAATCGGCCACTAAGAATCGGCCACGTGTACAGGACAATCAACAACAAAAATACCTCGAGGTTTCAGTTTTGGTGCCATTGGGTCCTTCTAGTTCCACTGTACTTAAGTTGGTCCTTGTGGGCGCCAGCGCTTTATCTGAGAACATGCTGTCTCGCATAATTACGAAACACTCTTCATTATATCAATTTACTGGTTTAAGTCTCTTTTCACGCAATAATTATTAAAAGGCATGAGAGGATCAGAAGCGTTAGTTCGCATATCAGATGGCTCGATGCTGGCGCTGTCGTCTAAAATGCGATGCGAGCGCTCTTATGAAGGTACCAACGCAGTGATGCTGCGCGACAGGCTTACACGCCAATGGGCCTTTTCCGGGTAGGTAGCCTGCGCATGGGCGCCGGCCTCGAGGAGGCACGCGCCATGTTTTTTAGTGGCCAATACGCGACAACAGGTGCGGACCAAGCGACATCTGGTGTCACAAACATGAGAATGTTTTCCCCAAAGGGAGGCGCGAATGCAGGCCTCCGAGATTGCCTACCGGCATACGGCGGATAATTTCGGAGTTCGAGGGCCACCAGTTTTGATTACGGTGATCTCCGCTTGAGGTGCTGTTCGGACTCTGAAAAGCCCCATTGCTTGACGTTAGGCTTACATGAATATTTAGCACCTAAGGCTACGCTTTTGCAACGATTGTCACCTACGGCAACTCCTCCGAGGACCAGTAAGTTATTTGGCGGTGTATTAGTACAAAAAAAATTGGGGGGACCCTTAACCATCGCCTTTAAGAGTTGAACGCGATAGCGACATCCTGTCCCGAGTGCCTACTTCAACCACTTAGTGCATACTTGCTATGCACCCACTACGTGGTGTTAAGGGAATACGCGCATTAAGGTGCGTGCCGTTTGTAATGGGTGGCCGGCTTTAAACTACGAAATCGTTATGATAGTCGCATATTCTGACGTTCGATGGCAATGTACGCTTCTACCACGCAATATTCTTGGGATATTACATGTTATATTGCGACGCCTATATAAAGGACGCTTGCGTTTGCGAAGCATGAAAGTTATTTTCACTGCATTTCTAAGCAGAGGAAGATATTTTCACTGTATTTCCAAGCAGAGGCGTGGCTGTGTGGTAGAACACCTGCTTTGCCGCGCAGACGGCCCGGGTTCGATCCTCACTCGGACCCGGAAATTTCTATTTTTCATTTTATTTGCATCTTTCTCGATTTTTCGGTCACGGACAAGATGATGATTTTTTCGTTCACAACCAACGACGCTGACGCCGACGCCGGAATTTCTGCGAAACGAGCTCTTAAACGCTATCGCGTTAAAAGTTTTCCTG
This sequence comes from Rhipicephalus appendiculatus, assembly GCA_030522465.1. Lineage (NCBI taxonomy): Eukaryota > Metazoa > Arthropoda > Arachnida > Ixodida > Ixodidae > Rhipicephalus > Rhipicephalus appendiculatus. The sequence continues at coordinate 10,128 of JALIZH010025060.1, read as the reverse complement.
TTGCATAATTGACGATTCAGTCTCTACAAGGCCAATACCCTTCACTATATGTTCGTCATTGCTGCCCGCCTATATCCAGCACCACTCCGGTTTGTTTAAAGATGATTTTGTTAGTTATAAATATACTAGACGTGAACCGGAACGGGCGCGTCTGTTCTGTTGTTGCGTGTCCGTAGTGCGCTTGATGAGCATCTTCTTAAGTTGGTCATACGGATGATCGGCTGAACGGAAGCGTAGAACATGGTGAATGATTGTAGCAGTATGATGCGGAAGCGCTCCAACAACATGGCCATACATGGTATGGCATTGTATGGCCATGTTGTTGGAGCGAGCGGATGAAGACGAAACAATGATTCTAGGGTGATGAACCATATTTCTGAGTCCGACCAACACAACTCGGGAAGCTCGATAGTGGAAATCTCGGGCTCGCGTGATTGTGGCGACGATGATGGCATCTGACTTTCTGGCATGATGGTTATGACTTTCTGGCATCTGGAACGAATGCGAAGACTGTGGCGGTCAAGTTTCTGTCAGCTGCAGGTCAAGCGAATTCGGGAAGCGACAGCGATCAGGCGAAGTTGAGATCACTAGTTTGTGGAAACATACAGGCAGATGTCACTGCTGGGAGTCCAGAAATTGACTATCTTTAGATGCCGTTTGTCACAAAAGGAATAGCCATCTCTTGCTTGAAGTGTTGTCATCGTTTCATCCTGTTCAGATTCCTGTGGCACAATCTAGCACGTTGCATATTCCATCACCAACTGCTGTATTCCTTTCTATAACGTCCAGTGTTGCTTTATGTGCCTGTAACTTGTTTTTATTTTCGTACCGCAACGACTTTGGACACCGATTCAAAACGTGACGATAACTTCGTTGACAAGCGATAATGTTGTTGCCGATAATCCTAATGCCCGGACCTGCAGATTACTTCGTCCCGTGCAACCGATCTAGCAGGGGCGTGAAAGACTGCTAAGTGGGCGTAGCATTATCATAGTTTTTTAGTTGCACTGGCAACAGTCCCATGAGCAGAGTGCGGGCGGTGTTCGCAGTTTACGGAGCACAGTTTCAACAACCTGTTTCCAGCTGGGCGGACTCACTAGACCTCATGGCTCTTCAAGCGCAGCGGTACACATTGTGTGGGTTTTCGCCGGAACTCAACTGGAGACCTTTGAGCTTCGTTGAGCCCATTCCGACACACAAAGTTTGCGATGTCTGTGGTTTTCTCCCCAATAAGACCGTCTTCATGCCCTGTCGACACGTCCTTTGCAAAACGTGCTACGAGCAGTGCTTAGTCAATGAGGTTCACGAGTGTCCACTCGACAGTGTCCAGTTTCGTGAAGAAGACGCTCAGTGGATGAGCTTTCCCGCGGAAAATCTGCTCACACGCAAGGTAAGAACCTCGAATCTTCTATTCAAAGATGTCATCTTTGTATCTTATGCAGGGATGGTTGGCGTAATCAACTCTAATGAAGGGATGCATGATACTACATATGCTACTCGCTTCAGGAATGCTATCAGCTTGCAAATATGCAAGAAGTGAGAGTGTCGGCAAACAGCCTTTGAAATAACGAACACGCTCAAATGACACAAGCGACTTGAGGAAGCGCTTCGTCGTATCGCTGTGTTCCTCGTGTCAGTTTAGCGTATACATTTTCTTCCTTATGTCCACCCTGGTAACGTAACGGTTACCGTACTCGGCTGCTGACCCGGAAGTTGTAACTTCGATCCCGGCCGCGGCAGTAACATTTTGCTGCAGGCGAAATGCTAGGAGGCCAGTCTACTGCGCGATGTACACTGTCGTCCTCTATGAAAGGGAACACGCGAGCGCGTGGCCTGCGCTCTGCGGCGGCTGACTACAGCACCATCAACCGACAGTTAAGCAAAACACGTCCGCTCTTGGAGTCATCTATTGGCGAACAATATAACGAATCATGGCCGGTAGACAAACGCTGCTCAGATAAGCTCCCTCTCTGCTCGCGCAACCTCAGTGACTGCAGCATGCGCCGCGCTGGCGCACCACGCTCGATTTCTTGGCCGCAGAAGACGCCCTGCAGGCAGCGCCCGTTCCGCGAGCAGCGAGGGAGCGTAATCGAGCAGCGCTTGTATTCCGGCCATGACTCGTTATATTGTTCGCCAATAGATGACGCCAAATGCGGACGTGTTTTCCTTAGCTGTCGGTTGATGGTGCTGTAGGCAGCCGTTACCGAGCGCAGGCCACGCGCTCGCGTATTCGTTTTCATAAAAGACGACAGTGTACAGTACGGTCCACTGTAGAGGAAACACGCGAGCTCATGGCCGGCGGGCCGCGCGGTGCTAACTGGCGGCGAGATTTGTAAATGGGGCGCATGCGCATAGAATCGTAATGACGGCTCGCGCCCAGTTTCGTCTGCTACTTCTCCGACTGTGCGCGTGAAAGCATTGGAAAGCGTTTCCCTATTTTTGCGGTGCAATTTATTTAACAGTCACTCTGCCTGCTGCTCGTCGGATTTCCAGCAAGCGCAAGAAATGTATGGTTTTGTTTATTGGTGCAGTTTTTCGCAAGCTATCACCGTTAAGCCGGTCAAAATTTTCACATACTGCTCGCTATAACTGGCCGCTTTTGATAACAGATAAGGCTATTGAAGTCTGATGCAGCGAACATTCTAAGCTCGCCCTTGGGACACGAAATATCGGCTTATTAAAGAAGCGGAAGGCGGCTGAGTTGGTATCAGTTGATTTACGGTGCGAAAACAAAAAAACGCGAAGGGTCATGGCTCGCTAGCGCACGCCTAATGCATGGGCAGAGAAATAGCAGACGACGCGGGGCACGCACTACCTTGACGAACCAATGCGCATGCGCCGCATTTCGAAATCTCGCCAGCAGTTAGCGCTCCGCGGACCACCGGCCACGCACTCGCGTGTTCCCTCTAACAGTGGACCGTACTGTACACGTAAAAACAACAGATGGTCGAAATTTGAGGAGCCCTCTACTATGGCTTGCCTCATAATCATACCGTGTTTTTGGTGCGTAAAACCCCACATATTATGTTCTTCCCAGTGATTAAAACAACAAATGGTCGAAATTTGAGGAGCCCTCTACTATGGCTTGCCTCATAATCATACCGTGTTTTTGGTGCGTAAAACCCCACATATTATGTTCTTCCCAGTGATTACATTGCTGCTGGAATAGTGCACACATTGCGCGCGCGATATTAGAGGCATTAACGCTCAAAACAAATAGCATTCGAAGTGCTTGATAACTCGCCGGTTAAATCCTGGAAAAGTGCAGGCGCAGATACGCAGCTGATATTTAATGCTGCGCGAAGCTTCATCAAAGCCAATGTAAGATGGTATTTCGCGGAATGCGGAGATGCAGAAATTGAAAACAACGAAATGCGAGAATCTGTCCTCGGGGCTTTACTACTTGGCAGAATGTGGTTAGCGATACGGAGCACCAATACAAGTACCCGTACTTGCGGGGCTGCGCTCATGCTAGAGTAACTCCAATAAGGCACGGAAAATTTCATAGCACACAATCTCATTTCTTTCTGCCGTGACCCGAGCTCATTGGTGACAACTGCGCATTTCTTCCCGCACGATCTTTCCAAACGATTGCCAAAATGTTTATGTTAAAAAAATGGACAACTACGAGCAGCTGCAGATGAAATGAAGACCAACACCAAAAAAGTGCTTTTCTTTAGTCATGGTATATGTGACCGAAAGATCAGAATGTCACGTTTTGCCCTGTGCCTAATTTTGGCCCGCCTACCCTAATCTCTCTTTTTGTTTATTTATTTATTTTCGAGCAATTGACTTCGATAGTTAAAAAATTTACACCATCTTCCCAAAGGGAACCCTGATTTGATGCGAAGCAGCACCGTTGCGCACGGGTGGCGTCACGGGTTGAACGGCGCTAACGCGGGTGCTGCGGTGAGCGCTGGAAGATTCGTTTGAAGCGATGGCTGGCGTAGGTCTTGTCGTTTCTTCAGAGTGGACACGGGCGCTGGACCGGAGCTGGCGCGCGTTTCGCCTTGACTGCCACGGCCTTGTGATCGGTGAAGTGCACGCTGAGAGGTTCCTGTAGACATTCGACGTCGAAGTTGGCAAAGACCAGATCGATGCACGTTCCCCTTATCGTGGTGGGTAGTTTCCGTTCCGCCGACACGCACTTCAGCGTGTGCACGTCACGCATGTAATCGACGAGCCATTCTCCTCCTCCTCCGCTGACGTCAACGTTGAAGTCTCCCGCGACTGTAAGAGGCGCGCGTCGACACGCCTCGCCGCAATCAGTCAGCGTCTCCTCGAGACAGCGCTCGAGGCGAGCGCGCGGCAGGCGAGGGAGAGAGTGACGTCCCGCTCCCCTCGCAGTGCGCGCTGCTGCGGCGTGACCTACTTGGCACCGCTCCAACACCTGCGGCGAGGGGAGCGCGTTGCGGCGCGCTCGTACGCACGCACGGGACGGAGGGATAGCGTTACACAGCCTAGTCAAAGAGATGCTTCGCATCTAAAACCATGCTTCTCCACGGGGTTACTTCAGGCTCAATCGGAGGCACTTTTGGTCTAGAATGTCTGGTATTGTTATTTGAGACCCCTATGGCCTCTGCCACAGTTTCGACGAACAGGTGGCTAGGTTAAGGACAGCGGGATTGCCGGATGTCGCAATCGCAAAGGCGTGTGAAAAATTGATGAAGGCCGAGAAGTCGCTGCAGCAAGAGACTATAAAAAACTCACGCCATATCCACGAAGTGAATGATGATGAGTGGGCGAAGCTCGATCGTTTTCATCCATGGCAGAAAGAGAATGTGTGGTCTGGAACGCGCTTATGATGATGATGATGATGCTCCTTGTGTGATTGGCACCTACCCACTCAGGGGGATCGGCCAAGAGTTTATCTTCATGGTCATCAGGCGTCATCGTCATCTTTATCACGTATAGTGGGTACATTCCACTATACTGGAAGCGCTTATACTTCATCGTTATCACGTGTAGTGGGTACATTCCACTATACTGTGTCATCGTCAGCTTTATCACGTGGAGTGGGTACATTCCACTATACGTGGCTATCTACCTACCTACTACTACTACTACTACTACTACTACGACAACTACAGAGGAGGGACAGACCCACACCCTTAGGAGCTTCGCCCCTAAAACCGAAAGCAGCCGCAAGCGATAAAGATGCGATGTTTTACCCTACGCACACAAACTTTCACGTGGCCTAAAAAACGTCGCTGAGCGCGACGGGGTGGATGTCGTCTTTTCCTACCCAAACAAGTTTCCCGGCAGGTGCGCCCGCGTGAACAAGTCCACACAGCCGAGCAGATCAGAGGAAACAATAAGCGAACGCGGTATTAAATACACGTTTAAGTTTGTCGACTGCGACCTAGGAATCGTGTATCAGATCCCGTTGTCGTGCAGTAGATCTCGCATAGGGCAGAAGGTGCTTGAATGTTCGATTGGGCGAACATAAGCGTTCATTAACACAAGAGACGCATTCTCACTTAGCTGATCATTGTCGTGAGTGCGGGTGTACCCCACACTCCTCGGATACCGTTGCTCTTTCTCGGCATAAAAAGCAGCATGCCCGAGAAATTACTGAGGCCTTCCACATCAGAAGCAACGAAAGATGCGTTAGCCAGCCATTGAATAAGCTTTGGGATAAAGAATACGAATATTTGGTCAGCAGGTGCGGCAATTTGACTTAGAATTCTTTGTGCGCATGCTTTTGTTAAGGGACAACAGCCAGGGAAGTTCTTTTCGTTTGGAGCACACGTTGTTTGGAAGCACACGTTGATTGCTTCCTGTTTACTTTTTTTTGTTCTTCGGAATAAAAATTCAGTTCACAGTCCGCGCATGTCGTGTGCACTTCTTCTGTCCCTTGTCCTTTCTGTAAGCGCTGTAAGTCCTAAACATGAATCCATGCCAACATAGCTCAATTTTCCATACTAAGGAGCGGAATGAGGTATTTATGAAAACAGAGCTTGTACTTTTCAACTAACTCAAATTTCACAAATATGCCGAAATTGTAAATCGAAGTACTGTCTGTAGAAGCTGATGCGTTTTTTTTTTTGTCTAAACTGCAACGAACTAGACCACAGTCGCTGAAGCGGTAGTTTCATAAGCCCTTTGACATTTTGAATTTATTGGTGTATGACAATTCGAGTCTCATACAAAGCTTCTGCGTTGTCAAGTCTGATTTCCTTTCTCGTGATATAATAGTTGGGCCGCGAGAAATGACACTAAAAGGCCAAGGTGTTTCTGCTATTCCACGCCGAATGACTTGAATTGTGATGCAGTTTTCGAAAAGTTCAAAGTACCGTGGTACTCCTACAAAAGATTTCCTCTATTCCAGGTAAAATGCTGGAACGAGGACAATGGTTGTGAGGCCAGCGTGAATGTCTCAGACTTACTCAAGCACTTCGACGAAGACTGTGTCCATCACTCAACGCGTTGCCCGAACTGCTCAGCGCTCGTTCTGCGCGCCAATGTGTGCGCACATAGAAGTAACTGCAGCGCGCATGCATTGAGCAACAAGGCGCCGCATCGCGAACCATTGGAGGAATCCGTTCAAGGAGCGATGTTCACCGCTTTGGAGGCGGTATTAGAAGAACGTATTAAAGAAATGAAATGCCACCTCGACCAGGTTGTGCGAAACCAAAACACCCACTGTGATAGAATAAGCGAGGTCTCGCACATTGTAAATGCGCTAAGGGAGACATTTCTACACACATCACAGAAGCAAACCGAAGCCGGAATCGTCGCTGTTGGACAAGTAAAAGAAGACTTGGCTGCACAAGGCGGCAGGCTTGACGAAGTTGCACGACGCATAGGCGCTTTAGGTGAACATGTTAAAGCAGTCGCCGAAGCATCAAGGCAATGTCTCGAGATTCTGGAGCAGAGCGACGCCGAAAGAAGGCGGCATATTGCCGGAGACAACCGATTGGAAAGAACCTCAGAAACCATGACCGCCTTTGAGGGTGTTCTTGGTAGAGCCCTGGAGCGTGCAACGGAGACCATCTTGCAAAATTTTCAAAACATACGTTGACCTCAGCGGTGCAGCAAAGGCTGAAGACGCGGAAACTGGCCGCAGGGCATCCGGTGAGAAAGAAAATCAGCTCCTTCGGCAGAAAAATTTTGCAATTACGCGTCACGGCTTTTGTGTCAAAGAAATTGAGGCACTGAAAGAAGAGGCTTTATCGACAGGTAACGCAAGGTCTTGCTGCGAACCGGTTTATTTGTGCGGCTACCGCATCTCCCCAGGATTGTATCTGCAAGCAAATGAGAGCTCCGTGTTGGTGCACACGCGCATACAGCTGTATAAAGGGGTGAACGATGAATTTCTAGAATGGCCATTCTGTCACAATGTCAAGCTCACATTTATGCATCCGTCTTCAGACAAGAAGCACGAGCTTTTAAATATTACTCCCTTTTGATCTGGAAAGTTTTCGCAGGCCTGCAGGAGCGAATACAGCCTTTTATTGGTACTCTTCATTGGGTCTGGAGGACCTTGAACGCGAAGGATACGTTGAGTGCGATGAACTCTGCGTAAAATATGAGATTCTGCCTCCAACAGCATGATAAAATATTTTTAGCCTTTTCTAACTTTCCTATGGTGCATTTTTCATAGCAACGAAAGTGCATCTAAAGTGTAGTCAGTTTCTAACTTCATGAAACTTGCTGAGAATATATGACAATGCCGAATAAACTGCTTTACATGACGTTGTTTTTTCATGCGTTTAACCGTGCTTGAATACGTCGTGTCTTAACCATGACCTGGACACATTGTTATGCTTTGTATTTTTATGTACTTGAATACTTGACCTTGTCGAATCTGTTATAAATGTGGGTTAATAAATCGCAGGTCAGTGATGCCCCAATAGAACTTTGTTTTCATTTCGTAACACTTCATTTCCTCTTCTGCGACCATGCAATGCACACAAGTCCTTTGCTGCATCCTAGTGGCAAATTACTGTGAGGCATGGAACTTTTTTTGTCGGTTACGGGCATAGTTAACAACAGACTTGAAGACATTGATGAGTTAACCTAACGTAAAGCTAAGGGTGAAATAAGAAAATGATGCTGGCAGAGTCGAAACACGAGATGCCCGGTTTTATTTCTTTCATTACAGTATGCCACACCAATAAAGCCAGATTTCTCTTCTCAGGTCACCGGCTGCATCTACGAGTGCCGTTTCGTAAATTTAGCACCAGAACATACGACGCTGTGCCCAGCGGCACTCGCGTGGAGCTGGTGAGGTTTAATGTACGAATGCTCCTGCCACGATGGGGCCATTTCAGCGGGGTTCACATGATGGCACCCTAGTGCACTTAGATTTTAGACGGCGTCAAGGACGTCTGGTGTTCTAAATTCGCATTCGCTCAATACGGCGAACCTTCTTTCAGTAGCGTGATTGGGGAACGAAAATCTTTAGAATACCAAATAAGGTTGTATAAGTGTAACTTTTGAGAAAAACTTAGTTTGTGCTGGGTAAATAATTTTATTGCGTACAGGAATATTGGTATTTCGTACTGTGCGATATGCGCGGGGACGTTCAAGTGGCAGTATTATGTGTAATGACGTGTTTCCTTTGAAAATGACGGCGAAAGCATGTATGGATCAAATAACGACACTTCTAATCCAGCGGTTCTTCTTAGTCTACATATTTCTTGTGGTTCCTCAGCTATTGTCAATAGCTTGCGCTGTCGCCAATACATGGAACTCCAATAGGTTCAATCAATCGCAGGACACGCCAGGAAGAACTTTCAACTGAAACCCGCCTTTCACATTTGTCAGTAGTTTCAGCTTGCTTCTCGGGGTGAATGCGATTTGCACCGCGGGCTCTCTTGAAACACCGGTAATAACCTTCCAGAATTTCCATTTCATAATGAACTGCGGCGTGCTTATATTTCTGTGCTTAAAGGGAAGGTGACTTCGGGAAAACTTCGTGGTTAACGAGGACCAGCATTATTGCTGAAGACTCTATAATATATTACGTGGTTACAGCAGCGCGAGCTTCAAAATATACGACAGAGGTCTGTCTTGCTCCGCCTCTCGCTAGTGCACCGATAGTGTGGACATGGAAACGAAACAACGGAAACTACGTCGTCTTCGGTCCCGTTGGAGCGGCTGCGCTGCACTCGGACTAAAGGTTCCCACCACACAGTGATCTGAACTTGACTGCGAGAGCAGTGTTTAAGCACCGCAGACACAATTATTTATTCGCGTCGAAATCGAACACAATCGGCACCTAGCGGCGGTTGGAAAAAACTCCTAGTGTGGAAGGCTCCTTGCGTCGACTGCCAGCCACAACCTGTTCGTTATCGCGTTGTCGTGAGGGTGACTAATACAGCAGCCAAGGCGTGAGTTGGAGGCTGAATTTGATGACGCGTAACTTGTGCCCAGCATAGCAAGTAGCAGTTACAGTACGGCAATACCGGCGAGCACAATCGACAACCTGATTTACAGCTCACACGTGTCGGCTTTTTATACGCGAGCATTCGTATAAATTTCAGCGGATCTGATGCTGATCGCGTACACCTCAGAATAAACACCAGTACTGGTAGCGCATGGGACCCAATCTGATTACAAACAATATTGCTTCGCCATGGAATCGACGATAGCATGCACGAAAGTTCGATAACACGGACAGCAAATCTCGCGGCAAGCAATGTAACAACAAATGTCATTGGGTGAGGAGGAGGAGGAAATAACGTTATTCAAGGCAATTTCCGGCTTTTGTAGATGGTCGCTTGGCGGTGGTGACCTCCTCCTTCAACGCAATGCTTGCCTTTTGTAGTTTTTCTTCGTGCGACGGCATTAAAATCTCGCACGTCGTTTCTGACGCAAATTTTAGTCATTCCCAGTGGTAAATTCTGCAAGAAGAGCATGCAATGTAGAAGTGGTCAAAAGATAAGTGATCCCTGAAAGCGGAAAGCCGAAAACAAAAATACCGTGAACTTAAGAAGTCAGTTTACATATTTTTCAGCGCAAAATGAAAGCACGCAATGCAAAAGCTAATTATTAAATATGTGGGCCATAAGTACCTTTTATGCAATAATGTCGTAGCCGAGATGCTCCTTGTCGACAACCCGCGGTTCTTTAGTTTTCGTGAAATGGCTACAAGCATACTTCAAATGATTTCATGCATTG